>JARRAA010028661.1:0-11118 GCA_030557295.1 Ecitodaemon sp. MM-2014
CTTCGAACGCGCGGCGCCTCGCAATCAGCACGTTCCTCGATTGTGGCATAAACTTCGGAGCGGTAATTGCGCGCAATTTAATGAAACGACGCCGCCGATGCCGAGCTTGACGAGACGTCGCGGCGGCGACGAGAAGTTCGCAGACGCAGGTCAAGCTCTCATAAAACGTCAATTACGCGCTTTCATGCTTCTCGGCCGTCGCTCAACGACTCCGCCATTGAAACGCGCGCAAACGTAAATTCCGAATCGGCGAGCGTCGCGACGCCCGGCAATTTGTTGCAAGGCGTAAAACCGCCGGCGCACTGGAAAAACCGCCGACTCGCCTTCCTCCGACGCTAAATACGCCGCGAAAGTTCCGCGCGACTCATTAGCGGAGAGCGGCCGATGAGCACGTTGTTTGTCACCGCGCGCGGCGCGAGCAGGCGGCGTTTTCTTTATTGCCCGAGAACGTCGCGCGCGTAAATTATGCGCGCGAGTTTCGCTTTCGGCCTGCGAGACGCGCGCTTGTCGCGCGGCAATGAAAGTACTACAAGTGCCACAAAATAATAGCCCTACAAGTTTAAGCCCGCCGAACTCCTAATGCTAAGGCGTCGTCGTCATGTTCGCGGCGCACAGCCGCCGTTTCGGGGGAGACGCGGCAAAAAGTCAAAAGCCGCTCTATCGCAATTTACTCAAACGCCTAATCGACTAGTCGACCTCTTCATGTGTTACCGCCGTCGCATTCGGTGGCGCGCGTTATCTGGATGCGAAAAATGCGCGCACCGGCGTTACGGTTAATCGAGCCGGATTTGCGAACGCGATAAATTAAATTCAGAAGACGAAGTACAATGCATGAATAATTGTCGAGCGAGCGACAGTCGTGCAAACGCGCCGGCTAACCGTGGAATTATTAATAAGCGCGTTTTTGTTTAGCGCAAATGGACGGCGGCGGCGGACGGCGACATTAGCGCGCGGCAGCGCGTGATAGCGCGACGCGGCGCGTTATCCATTAACTTTTGAAACGCTCGCGAGCGCCTCCGAAAAGGGCGCATCGCGTAAATAGTGATAAAGTTGTTGCGCGCCGTTACCGGCCGTAACTCGTCTCGATTGCGTCGATTACGAGCACAATCGATGGCCGCCGTCCGAGCTGCGGGCCCATGAATTATAACGCGCCGTCCCGCTAAGCGCTGCGCCATCGCGGAGCATTGAATGCAGCCCGGACCGCGGGTCATTTATTAAAAATCGCGCCGCGCGACAAAAATGCGCGCGCGCGCGCCGCGGCCCGGGGAAGCGGAAGCCTGCGCGCTCGCGAAATAAATTACGGCGCCGCGCCGCGTGCCGCGATCCCGGCCGGCGCTGAACAAACAGCGCGGAAACGACAAAACCGCAGGCGGACATGTGTTCGGCTTACGCGATCGGCTTCGGCTCGCAATAAAAACCAGATTTGCATCGATTCGCCGATTCTGTTTACATTGTGTTGCGCTTATTTCAGCCGACGCGCTCGGTCGCATCGATCCCGGAACGTTTCGGGGACGCGGTCGCGCCCGGGGTCCGGCATTGTTAGCGCGACAATTGATACGACGCCGCGCGCTTTTTCGCCGGCCGCCGATCGCGCAAATATTTGCGGATTGGCTGTAAGTGCCGCGACGCTCGCCCGCCGAGCGGCCGGGCTTCGAGCGGCATGTGCGCGCGAATGCCTTGCAAGCACCCTCTCGAGGCGGGCGCAGATCAAACAACTGTTTAGCGCGGGCTCCTATGCTAACGATATTTGCATTATATGTTGCCGCACTGTCCACGATATCGGCCGCGGCGAGTGACAGCCAGCGGGCCTCGATTGAAATGTTTCGAGGGTGCGAGGGTGCGTTTATCGCTCGAATATATCGCGACGTGTGCGCGGCGCGGCCCGCGAGCGCGCGCAAGTGGAGCGCAAACAGCGCACCCCAAAAGTGCAAATGCCAAACCAAACCGTACGAGTCCGCATCGAAAATCCCCGGCCAAGCCGACTCCAAACTCGTCTCGAGAGCAGCGCGCGCGAGGGGCGCGCGGATATTCAAAACGCACACAATGCCGCCGCGCGCTCTCTTTGTAATCGTAATCATTTATTTATTTCTGCGCACTCGAAGCGGCTTAAATGTATTTTGATACGCGTCGGTGCAGCACTGTTGCGCGCGCTGCACGCTCGGCTGCGTCCCGAATGGATGAATCGAATCAGTTACAGGATCAGTTACAGGACGCATTCGTGCATGTTACCCTTGCGTCCACAATAAGATTCGTCCCGAAATGCGCGGCCGGCTGTCCGCCGGGCGATAACCCGGCGGCGCTATTAGCGCCGAAACTGTCGCCCGCAAGTTTCGGCCCGATTCGTTCGGCCGCACATTTGCGGCGCGGATTGCCCGCGCGCCGCCGTATTGTGTGCCGCGCAGGTGATAAATATAAAATGTGCGGCTGATCCTCCCCCCGACCGCCATAAATCAATAAAGCGGATCGGAAATTTAGCACTACACGTGTTTTCCTAATCATCCGCCGCGCGTCGGCCGATGAATTTTTCATCGCGCGAGATTCGCCGCAATCGCGGTCCGTCGTCCTGCGGGCTTCGTGCGCGACGCGATCGCCGGACGTTTTTGAAAGATTGCGCGCGGAACGAATTTATAAGTCGCCGGCGAAATTTAATAAAACGCCAAGGCGCCGCGATATTGCAGCGCGCGCGCGCCGCGCCGAACAAATTCATTAGGAAATTAATCAAAGCGCGACGAGCCACTCGATGAGGTCGACCTTGCGCTCCATTGCGTCCGCTAACAGTTGAAAATAGATGAGAATCTGCGCGTCACGCTATCGCGGCGCGCCCTTCCCCGATGATTAACAAGCCTTCGCAGCGAAAGGAAGCTTTCACGGTGGCGCGGCGCGCAAACGATGTTTGCTCAACGCGAAAATTTCCCGGCGCTCGCTGGCGTTCGTGCTTTTTTTTGTATGTGCGCGCGCGGCGCTCCTCCTCGGCATGTCGCCGCCGCCGGTCTGCGCCTGCGTTCAGTCATTAAGGCCTCGCCGAATGCCGGCGACGCTGGCGGCCGATAGGGGCCATTCGAAGTGTTTACATTAATAAAACGCTCGTCGCCCTTCGAAATCGGCGCGACGCGGCGTAATGATCGCGCCGACGGGTCCCGCGAGCGTTCGTTAGCGGGCGCGCCGGAAGAATGGGGCCGATAAAATATTAAAGCGGATTGCGCGCTCCGGCCGAATCGCAGGCGCTTCCGCCCAAGGAGCTGAGCGCACCCGCGCGTCCGGGGCGGACGGAAAGAGGTAAAAAAAACGCGCGCGCGAGCGAGAATGCCGCATAAAAAATAATGATACCGAGAGGGGATGATTAATTATGCGCGCGACGTGTTTGCATATTCCAACGTGCGCGGCGCGCGCGGATTCTTCGCTTTTCGTTGGCGCAACTTTCTTTTGTGCTCCGCTCCTGTCTCGTCAAGGTTCGCCCGCGTATCGATTAAGGACGCGGCGGCGATGCAATATATCTAAATCGCGCGGCGTTTAAACGCCGAACAAAGGACACGCCGCCGCGCGCGAGCATGCAATTTTGTTATGTCGCAGCGTGCGCTTTTTTTTTCCTCTCTCCGCGCGCCGCTGTCTCGGGGGCGCTCCGGCGGAAAGGAAGCGAAACAATGCATTAGGGAGGACCGTTCGCCGGCGAGCGGGGCAAACAAACAGCGAAACGCTTCGCGTGCGCCCGTGCGCCGCGCTCGATCGCCGAGAAAAATATTGGAATAAAGATGTTGGCGGCGGCGGCGCCGCGTCCCCCGGCGTCGGAATTTATCGAGCGCACCGAATTAGACGCGTCCGTGGCCGCGCGCGCGCGCGATCCGACGCAATACATCTCATAATGGACCGCGCGCGTATTGCTTCGCGCGCGGGGGGTGTTTTATGGCCTGTCAAACAAGGGCGCCGAATGCAAGCGCGCCCCCCCGCCCTCGCCGCCGGTCGCGATTTCCTATTTGTACAAAGCATTGTTATGTTGTGCGTTTGCGTTCAAGTGCGCGCGTCGAAGAGAGGGTCGGTCGGCGCGGCGCGGCCCACGCATCGTGCGCGCAATTATTCAAATCGAGCTCGCACATATTCGCGCGCGTCGCGCCGGGGCCGAACGCTCTATTAGTCGTCTTGTATAGAGATCCAGATGGATTACCGGGACCCGTCGCCGCTCCCTCTCGCGCGGAGCCGAGCATCCGTCCAATGCGCTTAAATAACAATATATGCCAATAAAGCGCGTCCCCAAGATAGTCGCCGCATAAGCGCGCCGCTCTTCCGGCGTGACTGATAGGCGCATTTACATTATGCAAATTGGCTTGTTATGCGCACTTCATAATGCCGGCGGCGGGGGCGCGAAAGAAGCCGGCCGAACGAACGGAATGCCATTATCAGCGCCTTATAAATCAATCCGCGCGTCCCGTCCGCCTTCGCACAAACGCTCCCCATCTTTCCCCCACACACCGCCCGCCACCCCGCCGAAAACTACGAATGGTACAATCAAACTCGCGTGCGACCGCATAACAATGTACTTCGTAACTGTGATGAATCTCTGTGTTTAGCGGACAATTCGACGTTTCAGTGGCAGTGACAGTGACTCATCGCGTCTGGTCGGCGACTGGTTTACCTAAAACCCGCAAACAAACAAAAAAAAACACACCCTCGTCCCATTCGATTGACTCGTTTTGTAATGCGCCGACCTGGCCGCGCGCGAAAGAAGAGAAGATGCGCCCCGCAGAAGAGCATCGCGATCGCCCAGTCAATATTGATCAATGCACGCAGCGCTCATTTGTCATCCGCCCGGCGCGTTGTCATGCATGCAAATATTTGTCGCCGCGGCGCACTTTTTCGATAAAGCGGCGGGCCACCCGCTCTCCCGCCGGTAACCGTTAGGTAAGTAAACAATCATGTAAATGCTGTGGAACGAGCGCCGGACGAAACTTTTGTACCATTCGTAGTTCGGGCAGGTCGTCCGTCGTAGGCCGGTGTTGCGGCGGGCCTCGAGGCGGTCGCGCGCTCGCGGTGCTAATACGCAAACCCGATCTCTCTCTCCCGTCCGCCTCCTCCTTGCCGCTCGAACGGCCGCCCTTGCAAACAACCCGCGAAGCCGCGGGGCGGCAGGGTGCTAGTGACTGATACGCTCGTGACGCGCTCGCACGCTGCGAGCGGCGAGATTCTTTCGTGTCTCGTCTGGCGGCGCGCTCTGCATGCGCGCGGCCCCCCCCTGGGATTTTTCTCGCAATATAACACACTATGAATGGTACATGAAAGTTTCGTGGCGGAGCGCTCCTTTATTTGCAGGCACTTCGACTCGGCGCGCCGAGGCGCGAGCGCTAAATGAACGAAGATTAAATATGCGAAGACGGGAAAGAGAGCTTTCGGCTTTCTTTGTGTTTCTCGGGGGGGAGGGGAATGGGCGGGAGGATGCTGGAAGTTAATTTCCGCATTTTTACATTTCAATTTCCACTATGTTCGGGCGCGACGCGCGCGCGCGCCCGATTCGCTTCGGCGCGAATGCATAAATCCTTCGAATTTGCAAAGCGGGCAACCGCCGCCGAGCAAAAAACGCGCGCGCGAAACAAACCCCTGTTTTAGTCGCGCAAACAGACGCCGCCGTTCGCGCTGCGGGGCGCGCAAAAACGCGCCGCGCCGAAGGAGGAAGCCGCGAAAGGCAAACCGCGCAATAAAAATGCTAAAATAGTGAAATCTTAAATTCAAATTCGTATCGGCCGAGTCATGCGCACGCTTCAATAATTTATTGTCCGTCGTTTACTCAATTCCCAATCTCGCGCAGGCTCTCTCGGCGGCGGCGGCGGGAGGAAGCGGGCGGGCGCGACGACTGCGGATTCTTCTCTGGTCCTCGCGGCTGCATTTTAAAGTTCTCGAGGAGCGCGACTCCGCCCCGCCCCCGCCGCCCCGACGGCCGGGAATAAAGGGCCGCGCTTCCGCGTCGCTTTGCCGTCGCATAAAATAGGCGTAATTAGCGCCGCAAATAAATAATAAATGTCCGGCCGGGGCGTATTGTGCGCGCGCGAATTGAATCCGCGCGCCCGAGGGGGGACGGGCCGTCGTCGTTTGTTCGGTTTTCGGGAATAAAGGTAGCCGCCGGCAGATCGAGCACCACAATGACAACGGCCGCGCCGCCGCGGGGCGGGCGTCGCTTCCACGCGCAAACCGATTTTAATTCAAATTATGTACGGCTCGTTATATTATGAAATCTGTTCGAGTTCAGTTCATGAGCGCGCGCGGCGCCGAATTTCCATAAAACTGTCGTAATCATTAATTCAAATACGGCGGGCCGCCGCCGCCGGCGGCCGCGCGGCCGCGCCCGGCCGAAAGTCGAAAGCCGCCCGCCCGCCCGGACGGCAATTATGTCGAATCTGATCCGGCGCGCTTTAAGGGCCCACCGCGTTGGCGTAAGCGACTTTTAAATTTATAAGCGCAAGATCTCGCGTCCGAAGAACGCGGGCGTTTAATAATTTCGGCGAACGCTGAATAAATAATCGAAGGAGGCCGAATAGCGGCGTGCACAAAGGAGTCTTCGTTCGGGCTGTTTTGTAACTTTAATCAGCGCGCGAAAAGAGTTTGTTTTGAAGTGGCCGATCGGGCGAAAATAAAAATCGGAACAAGCCGCGCGCGCAAGACGGACGCGCTCGACCAGCACGGCCGTCGCCGTTTAAATCGCGCGCGGACGGCGGCGTATCGATTCCCGCGTCTCGAGTGTTTCAAAACGAGCGGCGAAAGCCGCCTCCGTCCGGTCGCGCGCTTTCAATCAGGCCCCACTTGCGCCCCCGCTTTCAGCGTGAAATCGCTCGAAAGGGCGACTTGTTGGCCCTTTCTTCTCCGGGCCCGCGTCCGCGCACGATAAAGCGTTGCAGGTGAAATACGTGTTGCCATTATTTAAGCTACATACATCAGCCGCATCTATACGGAGGCGGAAGGCGCCGCGCGCGCGCGCCCGCCGCCGGATACACAAGAAAAAAGGAAGGAACCGTTCGCAGGGGGCGGCGGCAAGCGTCGAGGAAAAACGCGCCGCCGAGGTACATTAGCCACGGGGAAAACGAAGAAAATGGGAATGTCGCCTGATGGACTGTGACTTTTGCTTAATCGTTCGCGATTTATTCCTAACGACGTTCCGAAGGCGCGCGCGCGCCAGCCGGGCACCAGCGCCGAGCATTCGGTTCGCCGTTTACGCGTCCGGCCCATTTTCGGGCCGGCGCAAAAAGAACGGGGCGCTCGCAAATAAACCGGAAAAAAAGCGATCCGCGCGCGTACGCGTCGCGATTCCGAACGTCGGCGCGCGCGAAAAAAAATATATTATTGCGGTCGGGAGTGGTAAATTTGAGTTGTCCCGATAGCGCGCGCTCGGCGAGTGAAAAGAAAGCTCTCCGCGCGTCGTGCCCGCGTGCCCCCTCGAGATGCGCGTCGTATTTATTGTTTGCCACAAATCACCCGCCGCCGCCGCCGCCGACGACGACCTTTAGCGCGCGCGGCCCGGGCGCGCCAGATCGTGCCGGATCGCCCCGGCCGCTTTTCGCCTTCGGCAGATAACTTCTGCGCAAAGAAAACCGTCTCATTTGTCAAATATTATATGGCGACGACGAGCAATAGAATGCCCCACTTCGCCGCCCCCGCGCGCCGGAGAAAAGAGCGGCGAGATTTCGCAAGCGATCGCCGAGAGAACAGGGCCCCTATTTGTTAAGGGCAAATGATTTCGCGACGAAAAACTTCGGTACCGCGCGCATATTAGTTTTTATCGGCGATGAAAAATCGCCCGCCAACTCTTGAACTCCGCAAGACGCACCGCGCAGGAAAATATCGGCGGAATTTATTGCGCGCTTCCTCCGGCGAAAATTCCCTGTCAAACAAAGGCAATTAACCTATTTCCTGCGTTCGTCGCTTTTTTTTTTGGTTGTAATCCAACGCCCGGTGTCAACCTGCGATTTTTCGAAAATCTTCCGCCGCCGCTTTAAAAGCTTCGCCGGCGTCGGGTTTCAATTTGTCTTTGGTCATTAATATAGATTGTAAACATCCCCGGTGCCGCTAATGAAACTCGTCGCGAATGCCGGCGAATCGATGTAATCTAATCCCATTGTAATTTTTCCTTTCTTGCAGGCCTTAATGGCGACCCGCACCTACTCGACATGGACATGCCGACGGACGAACGCGTGCCCGTGTTCCTCACCTCCGGCCAGACGTATCGCATCGCCATCGGCAGCACCGTCATCCTGCCCTGCAAAATCAACGACCCAGGTACGTTTTCCGCTTTTTTGCAATCTCGCGGGCGGCGCGCGCGACGCACGCTGTTAGCACGCCGCGTCCCAATTGATTAACACGTGCGGCGGTCGTGTTTCCCGAGCAGGCAGCTTCGTCCTCGTCTGGAAGCGCGGCATCGCCGTCCTGACCGCCGGCGCCGTGAAAGTAACGCCCGATCCGCGCGTGAGCCTCCTGCAGTGGACGCCGAACAGCGGCGCTCCCGACATCCCCGGCTTGTCGAACGGCGGCAGCTACTCGCTGGAGCTGAAGAACGTGCGGCCGCAGGACGCCGGCGATTACGTGTGCCAAGTTGGCTCCATCGAGCCCAAGGAGATCACGCACACGCTCGAGATCTTAGGTTCGTCTCTAACCCCTCCGACCCCGTTGCGGATGATTAACGCGAATTGTTTCCGCACGCAGTCCCGCCGCGCATCCATCACGTGTCGCATCTGGCGCCGTTCGAGGTGCTGCAAGGCGCCACGGTGAAGATGGAGTGCCGCGCCGGCGGCAATCCGGTGCCGGCCATCGCCTGGACGCGCAAGAACGGCGCCTTGCCCAGCGGCGAGCGGACCGTCTCCGGGATGTCGCTCGTCATCCAGCACGCCGATCGTCACGCCAGCGGCGTGTACCAGTGCTCGGCGGACAACGGCGTCGGCCAGCCGGACACGAAGCAGATTTCGCTCACTGTTCTATGTAAGAATTTCGGCAGCGATATTTTCGTCTCGCGTCCGCAGGTATTGACCTACCGCGCATTTTCTTGTACACAGTTGCCCCGGAAATCGAAGCAGAGCGTGGCTCCGTTCATTCCGGCATCGGCCTGGAAGCGCAGTTGGTGTGCAACGTGTACGCCGAACCGGAAGCGAACGTTATCTGGTACAAGGACTCTACCCAGCTGGGCACCACCGAACGGCACGCTTCCCACACCCACGGCAACCGATACTCGTTCATCATTCGCAATGTTACGTCTGAGGATTTCGGCAATTACAGGTAAAATGCGCGCCACGTGCTGGTGATTTTTGCTCTACCGCCGGAACTCACGAAACGAACGCGATTACAGCTGCGTTGCCAACAACGTTCACGGACGCGCCCGCGGTCACGTCACCTTGACCGGCATCGCTTCTGCCGCCCAATTCGAGTCCCCCGTGATGAGCGACGAGAAGGAAACCTACAACATCTCGTGGTACGTCAACAGCCACGCCGCCATCCTGGAATACCGTCTGCTCTATCGTCAAGTGCCGATGCACCACCGCAAGAGCCACGACCCGTCGCCATCATTCTCGAGTTCCGTCGTCTACGGAACGATCAAAACCACGCACGACACGATCGGTAATCGTAACGCGAACGGAAACGGAAATACTAACGCCCGCGGCACCCAAACCCAATCGTCGAAAACGGACTGGGCGAGCGTAATCATCCCCGGCGCCGGCGTGCGCAGCCCCTCGATGCACATCGCGCCGCCGTACCCGGCCGTCACTCGCCAGAAGATGTGGTACGTCATCAAGGGCCTCCAGCCAGGGACCCAGTACGAGGCACGTGTGCAGGCCAGGAACCGCTTCGGATGGAACAAGATCAGCCAGAACTATCACTTCTCGACCCGCGGCAACGGTGAGTCGAGGCGCGTTCGAGCGCGCGCACGCTCGCAAACGCCCTTGCGATGCGATTGCAACGCCTTGCATCCCAATCTAACGTGTCCCCAGGCGCTAATCGCAAGCCGGTGTCTTTGATTATGTTCCCACAGATATCGAAAACATGGTGGAACCCTCCGCCCAGCCCGCGGTCTACGGCAGTAACCAGAACTCGCTCCTCAACGACGCCCCGGCCATGCACAAAAACTACCCCGCCGCGGCCCTGCTGCTCTTCGTCGCCTTCGCCTTGGCGTACTAAATCTCGCCGCGAGCTAACGCGGCGCAACGAAAAGCACACACGGCCCACACGCACACACCCACACCCGGAACCAACCATTAGTAAGGTAGGCGGCGACGCGCGTTCATCAACACACCCGGCTATAACAATCGCACGCGGGGACGGTCGATAACTCCCCATCCATGATCACTTTCGAGAACTGATGCCACACTCCCCCATTGGGGTCACACGCAAGTACCGCCGAGACGGCACGGCACGAAAGAAACGCACACCTCCGCGTCCTGCCTCATCGCTTAGACGCCGACGACGCGCCCGTCTCGCCGCCGACCGCACGAACGTTGACGCCGCCGAACGCAACGCAGTCATACTTTCTTATCTTATTCGATTTCACGTGGACATTATACGTGCGTCGATAGCGCGACGCACGCGGTACGTGCGCGAACGGGCCGCTCGACCAAAATGATTAATGTCCCCAGGACCAGCTGGCCACTCAAGTACCACCGCCCACCGACCATTCCACCGAAGCCTCCGCACGCGCCCAGCCCATACCAAAAAAGCAACAATCATTAATATGAGGTACACGGGCACGAAGTACGAGGTACGTGCCAGGATGATGAATTCAGCTGAATTTCGCGGAGGAGAAATCATTAACAAATAAAACGCTATGAAGTTATCCGTTGATCTGATGTGTTCTATCGGCGAACTGTATCATTCGCCAGTGGCGCGACGCGACGCGCAGAGAGGCGTAGGCGTAACATTTCGAATAATTAAATTTTACTTAAACGATAAAAGAATCTATTGTCTCATCGATGTGTAGGATTAATGGCGAACAGGCAAAAATACGCATTCGTTTCCATTGTATGATTCTTCTCGATCGGTTCAACGGCGAAGAGTAGTTTTCGTGCGCGGTCACGGTAATCGAAGGCGCAGAGACATGGATATCATCCTGACTCCCACACCTGACACGCGACAAACCAAATGCGACCCACGCACACACAC
>JARRAA010028704.1:0-11309 GCA_030557295.1 Ecitodaemon sp. MM-2014
AATTATACGAGCTTAAAATCAGCCGCGGAGTAGACTAAACAACGCAAAAAAAAATATGCGAACAAATGTAATTTATATGCAAATCTAGCACAATATGCAATTTCGCGCATACCTGTAGGCAATCCCTAGACCAAACCACGCTAGACGAAAAGTCTGCGCGAGGGGTTGGAACGATATTAACATTGCGAGCGAAGCGTGCGTCGCGCAAGATACAACAGCGTTATGCACGCGTGATCGTCGCGCAGCGTCGGATTGCCGATGATGTCATTAACGCGGAAGCGCGAATTTATCGCAGCCACCCCTTGACGAGGGGGGCGAATTTATCGCGCCGCGCGAATTATGCCCACCGCATCGCTCATAACGTCCCGACGTCGTAATGAAATAACGCCGCCATCAATAAGGAGACGCCGGATGCAAATTGCGCGCGACGCGCGCGCGGGGGGTGGGGCGGCAACGATAAGGAATAAAAACAAGGTATTTAATGTGCCATTAGCGCCGACAAAACTCGGCTCGGCTGCAACGCATTTCGACGACCCGCTTCGATATGACAGCTTCGATCTCGCGCCGCGTCATTATCGACTCGAGGAACGCGAAAGTCGTCCGGAATCGGATCCGATTATTCCCTCTCAAATCGAGCGTCGACGAGGACGTAAACGCCGCTCGTCGGCGGCGCTAACGGCCGAGTAAAACTCGTCGGACTCTCGGGCGGTGCGCGCGGCGTCGACGAAAAGCGGCGGCGGAGTAGTGAAAAACAGCGCGCACGGAAAATCTGTTAAGCCACTTTTACGACTTGGCTCGTATCGCCCGCACTGCCGGCGACGCGGCGCGGCGGTTTCTTTTTTCTCCCCCTTCATCCCCGCCGAGCGCGGAGAAGACGACGCCGCTTGCGCGACCGTTCGCGTTCGGCTACGAGCACGCGAAAAAATCGCGTTTTCTCATTTCCGCGGGATAAAATAATGACGCGCGTGCCTCGTCGCGGAAGAGATAAAATCTATTAAGACGTTTGGGGCGCGGCGGCATCGGCGGATTGAAATTCAGTAAACGCGACGAATTTCAAGTCGGCCAACTTCGCCGGGGTGGAAAAAGTTTCGGCGAGACTTTCAGCGCCAAACACTCGGAAACTTCGACCGGCCCCGACCGCGCTGGTCGCACTCGTCGGAAGCCCCAAATAAAAATGTGAAATAATTTAAGAGGCGGCGACGATAAGGCACGGCGCGCGACGCGGAATTATCCAAAGTGTGAAGCATTATGATTATAATCGGAATCGCGACCACAATGGAAGCGCATAATGCGAACGGCACAATCGTAATGGTGTCTCCCGAAAGTTTCACCGCGAGCGCGTCAACGCGCCGCCGCCCCCGGCCGCGCCGCCATCGCTCTCGTTCGCGCTCTGCGCAAGATGCGTAATGTAAGATTTTAATTTAACATAACCGGAAAACAAAGGGCAATTTGCATAATAATACTGCTGACTCGGAAGCGGCGCAGCGCTGGGAATATCGCGCCGCCGCCTCCGCGCCGGCGCTCGCCGATTGTGAACGTTTCACTATCCCACAAAAGCTGCAAAAACGCAAAACACAAAATTTCTCCATCTCGCAACTTCAAACACAAATTACGCCCATTTGCAGCACCCTGTTCGACGGTTCCGCCATAAACCAAATTGTTCTAAATTTCATTGGCTTTAATCTCGTGCAAAGTTCATGCGAGTAGTGCATATATTTATAAAGTTATTAGCAATTTTCTAATTAATGGTAATATTATGATTAACTTCAGAGAAACATTGTTGCAATTTTAATCGCTTATTGTTCGGAAATGCGCCGCAACTTCCGGCAACTTTTTGCTCCACAAAATGCGAAATTTAATTAGCTTTATACAAAATAGGAACAAAAACGTTTCGCATTAAACATGCACACCATATTCATACAATCCTAGAAGAGTCGGTTTAAACTTTATAATTAAAACATTTTTTGCTGCGCTTTCTCTGAAAATTTCCGACGTTTAAATCATTCCGCTTAGATTTCGCCTCGCGCTAGTTTGTCGCGAATTTAATAAACTAACTTCTGAAATGCGCGATATTAAATTCGAAGACATATCCAGAAAGTTATACATATTTTAGCAGAATTGTTTTGCGATATAAATTTTTAGACGAATCGAGAATTATTGTTTAACTTTATTACTTCATAACTCGATCACTGCAAACGATTGATCGTAAGTTCTTACATTACGCAGCCGCAAATTTAATAAGCTTTAACGTGAAATCAATCCCGTTAATGTCAGACGAAAATTGGAGGAGCTGCGCGCGCTTTGAGGGAATAACGCGCGGAATATTTAAAGCACATTATTTCCGAGCACTTTGATCTCGAATTATTTGTAAACCACTGAATTTAGGTAATTCCGCCTTTTAACAATCAAAACTAGGATTAATAGAGAACGCTTTGTAGTCAAATTAATTAGCACGTAACAATTCCGCATTAAAATGCAGAATAATTAACGAAACGTTGGCATTGTTGAGAGAAGCTCGCGGAACAAATTTCTGCGTTGATTGCGGATTCGAATGAGACGAGACGACACCGCAGAGCAGCGGCAAATTTTTAATTACTACTTTTTAATGCGCCCGAAGCGAGCATCAAAGACGCGTCCTTAATCAGAAGGAATCCGGCAAACGAGCGCGCAAAGTTTTCAATGCGTCGCGGATCTGTCCGTAATTACGGATGCGTGTCACGCGACTCGTGTTAACACGTGCATGTAATTAATTAATGTTGATGCGGCTCGGAATAACAAATTACAGATATACGTTTAGCATTGGAGCGTTTCATGTGTGGAAAAATTCCAAGGAATGAAATGAAAATCCCGCGATGATCGCGAGCTCATGGTTAATCGTCACGTGAACGTTTGTCCCGCAATGGCGTCATCTTGAGCGCGCAAGTATCGTTGCCCGATTTGGCGGCCATTATATGACGCACGTACAAACAAAGCCGAGGGTAAAGAAAGAACGGAAAGAGGCGGACGGAACGACGACGACGGGGTAATCGCAGAAGAAACGAAGCACGCCGAGGCACAATGAGAAACACCGTCTATAAATAATCGAACGAATGTGCCGCCGCGTTACCCACGCACGAGACCGATGACTGTGAGCCCGGTCGGGCGCGCGACGGAATTATTGAATTGATAAATTGGGAAGTGAATGAGCACGCACGTTGCTCGCATCGGCGTCCTCGTAAAACACGCGCCACTTGATTCCTTGAGCAAACGCGACGCGTGCGCGCGCAATTGGAAGAGCCGAGAAGTTATGAATCATATCGATGATTCGAACGGCAAACAGGAACGAGCCGGCCGACCCCGGGCAAACAATCAGTTCAAAGCTTATTGAACTCTCGGCGCGTTCGTTTTTCAGGCGCGCGCAATTCATCGAACCGCTGGTATTATCGCCGTCGAGCACCTCCACTCGCGTGCCGGCATTGTTTTCGTATTTCTTCGAGGTACACAGAGAAAGAGGCGCACGCAGGCGGAGAAATCGACTCTTGAATTATTTATGAACGCCCTGTACGACCGTCGCGATAAGCGGAAATCACTGCAGCTCATTATCAATAAACGGAGTAAATATTGTAATGTTTAGTGCATAATTGCGCAGACCACAACGCGATTAGCGAACGCACAGCGAGTCGATATTCGTTCAAGTGGGCATTAATTGATGACCCAATTCGGAGTCAATTTACTAGAAGGTGAGTCAGTGTGGGACTCTTGGGTTCGCGTAAGTCGATTGCATAGTTAATTAGCATTAATTTGAGTGGTGATTCAGCGATTTAGAGTAACAGTGTAAAAAGTTATAAACAATTTGCTGACGCGGCGAGTCGTCAATGGAATCACTCAGTACCGCCAAGTTTAAACTCTTCTAAATCACAAACAAATGCGGCAATCGTAAAAAAATTAAAGCTTTCCCATAGAGTAATTAATATACTCTATTTGTGCAAAACAAAAATCTATTTTAGTTTGTATCGAGTGCTAGTAATTAATTAATAAGTAACGTGAATCGCAATATACTATACAATACAAAGAATTGTATTTGACAACGCCCTGTATAAAAATTAGTCGTCTGGGTAATTGTTTAACCATGGAACGTGTTAAACTAGTTACCTGGCTATAATTTAGTAAAAGTATCGTGTAAATAGTCTAAAAATTGTATGAGATATTACTATTTTAGTAAAAAGTTTAGAGAAACAGAAACATTATGAGTTGTTCAGAGTTAAGCAGATTTTAACAACGCTCTGTATAAAAATTAAAGGTCTGGATAACTTTTGCCCCATAGTATGTAATAATGTTGTTAACTAGCTTTAATATAATGAAAAAATATGTAAATATTATCAATAATTACAAGAGTTATTAACGTTCTTGTAGGAACTGTCGAAAAATTGAAAAATTTAGTCTACGAAAATGTTTAGTAGACTTTGGCAACGCCTAGTATAAAAATTAGTGATCCGGACAACTTATATACAACGGAATGTGATAACATAATTATGTGGCTCTAATTGACCGAAAAAATAATGTCAATATTTTTAAAAATGTGTGAGTTATTAACATTTTAGTAAAATATGCGAAGAAATTGAAATTTTATGAGGTTTTGAAGGTGCTCCGTTGATTTCTCACTCTTGCGGGGATTTCTGAACCCCCAGAAAATGCTATTTATATGCAAAGCCCGATTTGAGTGGTGATTCAGCGATTTAGAATAACAGTGTTAAAAGTTATAAACAATTTGCTGACGCGGCGAGTCGTCAATGGAATCACTCATTGCCAAAGTACCGCCAAGTTTAACTCTTCTAAATCACACACAAATGCGGCAATCGTAAAAAATTAAAGCTTTCCCATAGAGTAATTAATATACTCTATTTGTGCAAAACAAAAATCTATTTTAGTTTGTAATGAGTGCAAGGAATTAAATAATTAATAACGTGAATCACAATATACTATACGATACAAAGAATTGTATTTGACAACACCCTGTATAAAAATTAGACATCCGGGTAACTGTTTAACAATGGAAGTTGTTAAACTAGTTACCTGGCTATAATTTAGTAAAAGTATCGTGTAAATAGTCTAAAAATTGTATGATATATTACTATTTTAGTAAATAGTTTAGAGAAACAGAAACATTATGAGTTGTTCAGAGTTAAGTAGGTTTTAACAACGCTCTGTATAAAAATTTGAGGTCAGGATAACTTTTGTTCCATAGTATGTTATAATGTTGTTAACTAGCTTTAATATAATGAAAAAATATGTGAATATTATTAATAATTGCAAGAGTTATTAACGTTCTTGTAGGAACTGTCGAACAATTGAAAAATTTAGTCCACGAAAATGTTTAGTAGATTTTGGCAACGCCTAGTATAAAAATTAGTGAACCGGACAACTTATAAACAACGGAATGTGATAACATAATTACGTGGCTCTAATTGACCGAAAAATAATGTAAATATTTTTTAAAATGTGTGAGTTATTAACATTTTAGTAAAATATGCGAAGAAATTTAAATTTTATGAGTTTTTGAAGATGCCCCGTTGATTTCTCACTCTTGCGGGGATTTCTGAAGCCCCAGAAAATGCTATTTATGTCCAAAGCCAAGAGATAAAAATCTCTCGCTAGTTATTTAAGTTTTTCTCGCTCGCGCCCCCTCGAGGCGCGTCGTAAAATTGGTGTATTTCCGTTATTCTGTTTATTCTTATTTAAAAGCGATTGCAGCGCATAAATTACGCCAAAACACGCCGGTGAAATATCTCGGGACAAGTTAGCGCCGCGTCTGGCTAATAAAAGCTCGCGTCCGTCCCGAAATAAGTTGAAATAAGTCCACAAAGGGACAACCCCCGAACACCTGGGATGCGTCACGTTCCGCGCCGCGCTCCCCGCCTCTTCGGGAGCGCCGAGCGTCCCGCCGAGCATCCGTCTCGGCCGGCCCCGAAAAGCGAAAGGAATTCTTCGGGTCTCGAAGTTTCCGCTTACTTTCTTATTAAATAAATTTATTTGTCTTCGCGGAAAGTTATTCGTCGACGTTTAAGTGAAATACCGCGCGGTCCGAAGACGAAATAAAACCCCGCGCGCTCGGGTCGTAAATTTTCCGGGTCCGGGTCCGGGGCGCGCGCGACTCGGATGTCGCTTTGGCCGAAAGAGGTGTGTTCCGGAGAGGGCAGCTTAAATTGCTTAATATTCCGCTGGAAACCGAACACGTTCGGACGGGAAGGCGCTCCTCGGCACGAGGAGTCCTCGAAAACAAAAAACCACATCGGAATCGACGGATTATAAAACGCCCGGAGCCCGGAAGCTCGCTTCATAATTTTCGCATGCACGCGCGCGCGCAAAAACTAGCGCGAAACGTGGGAAATGTGAAAAATCGCGCCGGCGAGCGCGGCCAGTAAATGTTTTATCGCCGATCTAATGTATCAATGTCGGGCTCGGCGGCGGCGGGCGCAAAAAGTCGCGCGGGGCGTCGCCAGTCGACACGCTCCCATTGTGAAGCATTATAAAGTTAAATTTGCCGCATTACAAATGAAGCGGATGTCGCGGCGCGTGGAAAAAAGCAATTTTCTGATAGCGGAAAAAGCGTCGCGGATGCGAGCGGTTAGCGCCGGGGCGGACGCGGCGCGAAAGACGTCCTCGTCCTCGAGGGCGCCGGCGATAACCGCCGCATTAATTTCGGATATGTTCCGCATGCAAATCCGCTTTTTGCGCGCGAGAATTCGAAATCCGATTGGATGCGAACGCTAACAAATTATGAATCGAAAAAATCGCCGGCGCGCAGCGAAAATGAAACACGCCGTCGGTCGGCATCGGGATTGATGGCGAGCGACGCACAAAACAGATGACGGTTGATCCGCTAAGCCGTTACGCCGCCGCCGAGTCTTTAATTTCGGCCGTTTTGCGTTGCGCCGCGTTTCGAATTTTTAACGCGCGCCCGACATTTTACGATGCGACGCTAAATTGCTTCGATAACTCGCGCGATCGACCAATATGCGTCGAGTCGGAGCGCTGATAAACAGACGCATAAATCATGCCGGATTCAATATACAAAGTGCATCCGACATTAGTCACCCGTTTTTGGCGCCGGCGCGGCGCTAGCCGAAAACAGGCAAAAAAAAATGTTTGTTACCTTAATCTGGTCGTCGTATGGATCTGGACCGGACGCTGGAACACGCAGAAAAAAAACGCAGACTTAATTAGCAATATCATCAAGTTTCGCCGCAAAGCGCTATCAGAGTGCAATCTTCAAACTAATTAGGTTTCGCGTTATTACGGCCGCTGAGGCAGCGCCCCGGTCAAACAGAATTCAATCAAAACGCTATAAAAGCGCGATGCCATCGCCGCGGTGCGCACACATGCCGACGGCGCACTTTCCCATTTTTGCGCCGCGACCGCCGCCCCCGGGGATCGCCTTTTGTTTCGCGCCGCGCGACGCGTTTTATCGCGCCATCTGCAGGAGAGCGAGCGAGCCGCGCGCACCTTTGATGGCGGCCGTTTAATGCGCGCGCGCGGCGGGTAGATGGCGTCGGCGGATTTGCGCCGCCGTGGGGAATAATGCCGGCGACGCGTAATGAGAGCGCGCGCGCGTGCACGTAGCTAAAATACGCGAGTCGCGGACGGCCGTGGCCGACATGGTGCATTTTCTCTCGTGATGCACATTTATGCGCGAAACGTGCGCGCGCCGCATGCGCGCCGCGTCCTACGTGACTTTCGACCGGCGGCCGAGAAAAACGCGCGCGCGCGGCCTTTAAAGCATCTCGCGCACGTCGGGGTTATCTGCTTTGTTTGCGCGCATTTCCGTTTGCACCTCTGACGTGTGCGAGCGCGCGCGAAGAGTGGAGAGCCAAGATTCGCCCCCGCTGGGCGGTCTATTTTCAGCGAAACAGATAATCGCGACGCTCCCGCCTCGCCTCTCATCGCTCGCCGCGATATTTTTATTTTCGTCCGGGGCACGTGCAAAACGTTGGCGGCGCGACGCCGCGATATTGCCGCGCGCGGCTCTCAAGAATTCCGCTCCGAGCACGTTCGCGGAGTTCGAAAAATTTTCACCCCATCGACCGCGTCGGGAAATCTATTTTTTCGACGCCCGAAGACAAGTTTCATTATCCGCGTCGCGGGGGCGGCGAGCGTGCGAGTGACGCGGCGGCAATCCGCTCGAGGTCGCGATCGAAATCGACGTCGATGGCGATTCAATCCATTAGTCGGCTAACAATGACGTCCCCGAGAGCGACCCGCTTTAACGAGACCGTCAAGAATTTATTCATATCACTCGGCGTCGCCGCTCGCCATCGGACAACGCAATAACAGTGTGCCCAACGCCTGCCCGGTCGCGCGCTAATGGACAGCGGTGCCACGTCGAGGGAAATTTTTGCACGCGCGAAATTTTCCGACTCCAGCATGCGCCGCATGTCCGTCAAGCGGACTTAAGCGTTGCGCGTGCAGCGCCATCTGATTGGGCGCGCAACGGCAGTTTAATTAAACGTAAATTTACTATCGGGCGCTTAATTGCCGTCAATTATTAATGGTCCGTCTTAATGACTGCTTGATAGTGTCTCGACTTTTAGCGCAAGCGCAACCGAATTAAGTCGATTCGAGATTATGTTTCTCTAGACTTTTGCGTCTTGCGGTTCGAGTCGGTCGTGAATTTATTAATGGCAATAACAATGTGCGTTCTTTCCAGTGTCGCAGGGTCGTTCGCCCCGAAGGAAGAAGAGGAGACGAGTTATTACTCCAAGGAGTTTAAATTAAAACGAGTTTTGCGCCTCGCCGAGAGAGCAAGGGTCCGAGGCGCGGCGTCGTGCGCAATGGAGGAGCAAAGGCCTTAAGTAAGCGACGCTCGGTGTTCGGAGTGAAGAAAACCGTGTGCGTAGTCGCCGTGTCGACACCGAGTGCCGAAAAAGTTGGCGAACTTCATTTAAATTTAGATTGAGAAAAATTATCCGCGCACGCAAATAACTACACCCACCACGGAGTGCACCCTGGTGGGCGCCTTCGGAGACAAAAGGGGAAAAGCGGAAAAACGAAAACGTAAAGTCAGGAACGCGAAAGAAGAATGGACAAAGCCGAGAAACAAAAAACTAGATCCTAAATGGAAAACAAAGTTTCCGAAACGGCGCAGGATGGAAATATTAGCGAAGGCGGGCGAAAGCGCTCAAACAAGAACAGACGATAACGAGAGTAAATTAATTAGAATGATTAATATTCAGTGGATGATTTTTCTCCGGCGCCGGCGCCGCGAAACTTTCCTTGCGGCTTAATTATCCGAAAGGATCGTCGGATTAACGAGCGACACGCCGTAATCAAATTGGCTGCAATTTGCAATTGACGATTGTCAATTGGAAAATAATGCCAATTACGGCGATAACAAGGAAACGCTCGCAAAGAGAGAAATAACGATCTTCATTGTGTTCGGCACATGCAGAATTAATTATTAATTATTTCAAGCGGCACTCAAGTAAATTTGCCACGCGATAAGTCGCGACTCGCGGGCGAATTGTAACGGCGCGTAGACATGCACGTGATCCGCGTAATTCGTGTTTTACGCGCGGTCTTTAATTAAATGCGCGCGCCGGCGCCGACCGCAAGAACCAAAAACGAGCCGAATTATTTAATGTCGACCAGCGTTATGCGGAGCGAATTTAAAATTATGTGAGCAACTCGGTGGTAATTGCAGTTTGTTCGGGAGTCGATCGTTCGAGCACGGAGGGTTTTGCGTTTTGAAACTTTGCGAACAGTCGGCAGTGAACGGGGGGTAGTTTAAACGGTCGGGAGCATGCGAGTGAATAGTTCGCTTTCGTTTGAAGTCGGTCATTTTTAGGTCGGATAAATTGACTTAAGATAAGTCGTTTCCGTTAAAAATACATATCGGCACAAGGTGTGCGGCTCAGAAGAAATATTTGCGTCGCGCAATCTAACGCGTTGTCAATATTTACCCCCGGAGGAACTGGGGAGAGACAGGCGCGGGACGATAATCAAATGTGCGCGTAATAAACGTGTGCCGAATCCGTCGATGTCGAATCAGCCTAATCCGTAATAAAGTTATGACGCGGGATTCGATAAGTTCGAGCAGGTCGATGTTTCGCGATCGCTTTTCCGCCCCCCCGCGCGAAACCGGAGACGTTGCGCGATAATATCGTCTCGGCAAAAAAACCAACCCCTCGGATGGGAGAGCAAGCGCACGACAGGATAACAACGCGGCCGAAAAGTTTCGCATTACAAACGCCAATGGGCGCCGAGGAGCGGAATTTTTACGACGCGCGCGCGAACGAGGAGTCAGTCACTGCGAGGAAAAGCACATTTTCCCTCATTTTCCGGTGTCTATTTTTACCTGCGCCTTCTCGGCGAAATAATAAACTCCGCAGTCGGCTTTGAATGACGGAGCGACAGCTCCGAAGGAGAGGAAAAGAATGTATATCGAGATCACCGGATCTAATTCGATGTTACCGAAAATGTTTCCCCTAGTAACGCTTCCGAGAGTGATTTTTTCGGGGCGCGAGCGTCGAGAAATAAATTAAAAGTTAATTTGGCGAACGTCGGACATGTTCCCTCGGAGAGGTCGGGCGGGATGTCTCGAGCAGAGCCAATAACACGCGCGCGCGCCGGAAAGTCGAACGTCGCAACTTTCAAGGCCGATGATTAAACAAACGTCTGCGAGATCGCGATGCTTCGACAAAATTGCTTTCTGTAACTTTCCCACTCGATGCGCCCGAAGCATGATACTCCCAGCTCATCTAGTTGTCAAAAGCCGAATACCGAGAACTCAAAAACCGTCCGAAAAACCTAGGTAACGACAGAGAGGTCGAGGTACGAAAAACCTCGCGCGCGAGGAAGACGAGGACGGCGAAGAAAAAACGTCTAATGATTGGATTTCACTTCTGTCTGGCGCGGCGCGGGTTCGCGTTCGTTTTCAGTTCAAAAACCAGTCTTGGAAGGTGCGCGCCGGACAATAGCGCGCGCGCACAATGGCCGCCCTCCAGCGCGAGCTTAGACCGAAGACCCCGGACCGCGGAAAGAAAGCAAAGCGCGCCCGCCGGTCGGACCGAAGATGTTTTTATTTCGAGGTTAGGTCGGAGCGCCGCGAGCGCCGAACGCAGCGCGCCGAGCGCGCAAGCTTGAACCTGCCCGGCGAGAGGTCACGTGTAATATCAACCATCTATGATCCCGCGCCGAATGGCACAATGAGTGCCCATACAATATCGCACAATGGCTAGAACTGGTACTAATATCGCCGACCAGTAACTGGACGCGGCCACAATAGCCGCGAACGCAACGCGACGTAATTAGGCAACCGATCCGACAATATACGC
>JARRAA010028733.1:0-21562 GCA_030557295.1 Ecitodaemon sp. MM-2014
ACTGTACCCAGTTTTGGACGGCCTGAAGATGTCCCAAATGATCGTTTTTGGACTGGCCGGGGACACCCAAAAACATATCGACATAATCTACCAGGGAAGTTCGTAGAACGAATCCAATTTTTTCAATATTTGTGGCATGAAACAATATCGATTTTGATTAAATATTTCATTACCGAATGGGAGAATAATGCATCATACATATGAAGTGCCCGAGGACATCCAAAATATATTTGGATAACTGATTTCCAGGTGATGTCCAAACCACCAATTTTTCGACATTCGATTTTGAACGTACGAATTTTCAATGTCTTTAGGGCATTATTCCAATATTGAATATTATTTCATAGTCCCTGTCATGAATATAGCAAGCCTTTATGGTGGATACTTGTAAACTACCCCTGGCATAACCCATGGTTGAAAGGGAGGTCTCCGGACAGCGTAGGGACGTCCACTGTACCTAGTTTTGGATGGACTGAAGATGTTCCAAACGGTCTATTTTGGACTGGCCGGCCCCTAGCTATACCAGGAAAGTTAGAAGGATTCCAATGACATGAAAGTCCCACTTTTTGATATGTTTGGCATGCAACAATATCTTTTTGATTTAATAATATTTCAATCCGAAAGAGAACACATACAATCAACTAGCATTTGCTTAATAAGTTAATAAGTCTGAAATATTAACGAACTAAATTTGAGCAAAATACACAAACCGAGCTTGTTAACACAACGTGTATCGGATTGTAAGCTAAAGTCATCTTGTTTAACATCCCTAACATGCTTGATTGTGAGAATATACTAGAACCATGTAAATAGTTTATTTTCTCTGGTGCGCTGCATAAACCACACGAATTTGCATAGCGCTCTTGAAACTGCAATCGCGCCGCGTCGCGTTCACAACAATGCGGTATATAGATTTTGCAATATCCGCAAATAAACTTAATTAAATCGAATGGAATTAATTAACGCTCGCGCCAAACGCTTAAAATGCAATTTATTCTCCCATCTGGCAATAAGTAATATGTAATGAGCAATGCCTAGAAACCTTTCAGCATTTTCTGCTGCGTTCCGTTCGAGCGTCCTTCAGCTCGAAATGAAGCCGCGCGGAGCAAAACGCCAGTTTTCAATAACAATCAACATTTAATACGATTGCGGGACTAGGAGCGTTCAATGCGCGTCCTTTGTGCGTCCAGTTATTTCCACCGGACATTTCTCTTTCTGGTCGCATGCGCTTGATAGGGAATTTAATTTTCCATGCGGGGCGGCCTCGCCGAGCGCTCGTTGGACCAACACACGTATTTCTCCGGGAACATAAAAAAGGAATGATGCTGAGCACACACAAAGACACACACGCAGGTCGAAATTAATATAACCCTTTCGCGCCGGCGAAATTATTAAATCGCTTTCGCCGGAAGTGAACGAGGTGAAAGAAGCTGTTAAGTGCGCGCGGCGTGCGCCGTATTTATTCGGCATTTGTTTATTTAGAGTGCGCGCGATTTTTGCGCGCCTTTTTGTCTGCGGCCGGGGATTATTTACGAGTCGCACAATTAAATAAACTTTACGACCCATTCAGCGCCACACAGAGGGCGCTCCCCGCGCGCATTGAAAAATGAAGCATCCGCGCGAAATAATCGCGCAACGTTAATTGCGCACGTAAATCGCTAAGCAATTTTAATAAACGGCGCTCGTATTTCATGCCGATTCCCACACAAATTGCAATTGCCTATATAGTGATTTTATGTGCGCAGAATATTTAATCTGTTAATGCTTGATTCGATGAATTCGTTGCTTCTCCTTCTCGTTTTGTCTCGAAGAAGCTTACGCGAATCGTTAACTTTCTACCACCTACGACGACGCCGACGTGGTGGAGGGAGGGAGCGAGCTCATTTCAGGTAGGTACCAGTCTCGGCGAGGAAAAAAAATTAAGTATAAATTAATTTCCACTCTAAAGCTTTTAAGTTAATCTTAAAAACGTTTTATGTACACCCCGAGCGACTTGACTAAGACGCGGCGCATTAGGGAGATGCTATGGCGGCGGCGGCGCCGGGCACGCAGGTAGATTTATATCTGAGGCTTGTAAGTAATTATTTAAAAGTGCGCCGGAGCTTTTTAATTGCCGCCCATTGCCGACGCCGCATCAGATTGTGAGACGGGCAGCTTCGGCGCTAAATTACGGTGGATCTATCAGGCAACGCGCGAAGATAAGAAGCTCGCGTACAACGTGTTTACATGCGGCCGAAAATAAGCGGAAAAAACTCGATGCGCCGCCGCCACGTGGGGGTCGCAGATGGTCTTTAACCGAGAGTTATTTTTCAAGCGGCGATTGAACCGTTGGCTTTACACGAGACGTAATCGTGGAAGAGGAATAACGCCGACGAAAAATGGGCATTTGTTGGCGCACAAGGTGTTGCCGTAAAGTGTGATGTGTTTTCGCCGAAGCGAAGTTATTGAACTCGCTCGGACTCGGAGCGGAGGCGTGCCTGGAAAACATCGAATGGATTATTTTATCCAATAATCGCGATAGGCGATCAATCATTTGTTATTAGCAGTCGAAAAATTGGATGGATTACTTTCTAAAGACGCCGCCGCCGGTCCACCTTGCCCGAAGGCGAGCGCGCCGAGCCGCCTCTCGGATCTGCTTGCGCGCGCGAGAGGGTGCGAAATCACTTCGCTGCCTTTTGATGAATTGCCTCCACCTTATGTTAAAGGTGCAAGGTTATTTAAAGCGATTACGGCGAGGGCGATTCTTAGTTGCTGGCAATTTTCTACGCCATTTGAGCGCCGGCGCTCGCTTGTTCGCGCGCCGCCCCCGAGCCGGGGGGACGCTTCTTGGCAGCCAGTGCAAATGAGCTTAATTTCAATTAAATAAATGCTCGTTCGTTAATGCCCGCCGCCAAGTTGGCGGAGCGCACCGCTTTTTTCGACGTCCCCTCGTTCCGGGTAGGCAATTTTGAATGCGCTCGCTAAGTGCGAAGGAACCCAGCGTTCGACGAGATTTCCCACCCCCCCCAATCGGACCGGTATTTACGTTTCCACGAAAGGGGACCAAATGTGACAGATGGTCCAGTGTGACTGCGGCGCGTCGGTCGTGCGAAATGAGCGAAAAGTGTAAGCGAAGTGGGCGGAGGAAATTCATCGCATTAAGTGTTATAACAAGACACCGGAAAAAGCGACGTCTTTGCCGGTGGGGCGGATCTCTGGAAACAGGGCGCCTCACCGTCTTCGAGTCGAAAACATACAAACTGTCACATCAAACAAGAATCCATTAGATTCTTCTCCTTTTCGAAGCACTCGGGCTCCACGTCGCGAAATCCGATGGCGGGGCGATGTTGCGGAGCGCCACGACCGCCACCCGGGGTGGCTTCGCAGGCGCGCTCATCGCCACTGACGGCAGACGCTGCCACGGACACGAACAGTTATTGTAAACGTCAAGTTATGGGCGTCATATCAAGCCGGCTTCATCTATTACCTTAAGTGACAGACTAATGCCGTGAATTTCAATCTGTTTTTTGCCCGCTGTCCGTTTACGCGCGGCGGCGCCGTCGTCGGCGCGCTGTTTCGGTTCACAATAGCACTTAATGCCTTCGATATAAATGCTTTTCGTTTTAATATGACATTTTCCATTTCCCATTCGGGGCGCGGGCGCGCCTTCTGACGAATTTACTCGCTCGCGCCTCCGACATGGCGTTACATTGTTCCCGGGATGACTCCCGATGACTCGTCGCAATTTTTCAGACGCGACTGCAGCGCCCTCGTCCTCGACCATTTCGCGAGCGCCTCCGACAGCTTCAACTATCATTAAAATTCGTCGGAACAAATTTTAACATTATTTTATTTAGCGACCCACCCGTCCCCCTCACGCCCCATTCGTCCACGTCACGAGCGCCGGCGAAAAATGCAGCCCGGCGTGAAATGCTACTTCCGCACGTCTTCCAGCCCCGGCCGGGACGCGGGCGCTGATCGAGTCGAGCCGGCAGGCCAGCAGTTAACTAGATTTATGTCTTCTCATGACTTAATTAAAGGAAAAAAGTTGGAATCACGAATCAATCGATGGGGGGATTGGAGTAACAACGGAAGAAAGGCGCCGAGCGAACGAAGCAAACTGGAAGTGAAACAATTCTCGTTTTCGGCGGGGAGGAAACTGCGGGCGCTCGCTCGCCGCCGTCGCCGCCGCTCGCCCCGCATTCATCCGCGCGCGCTGCCCCCGCCGGCCCACGCAGCTCCGCACCGTTCGCCCTCTATTAATACGTCCGCCCGAAAAAGTTTTTCTCTATGATGAAGCATTTCTCTTATTGAGTCGTTTCATATTTCAGCGTCGGCATGCACTCGCTTTCCGACGCTCATAACAAATTGTTCGCCCGCGTTGTAGTGACTCGCAGGGATCGAGATGGTCAGCTCGACAACCCCGTCGCTTCGTTTCGCATGTTCGTGCACTTAACTCGATGGAATCGCGTTTCTGATAGATACCATTGTCATTTTATGAATGGGACGATAACGAGTTACGCAATTTCGATTCGCCGTTGACACTGATACAGCGATCGGACGTTTATTGTCACGTCGAATCGCGCGGCGTGTAATTTACCTACGTTCGAGAATTGGGGACGCACGAAGGCGCGGCGACGAAGTCGAATTATGTAGCACTGCATTCGACTATCGCAGTAACATAGTTCGCGTGCGCAAGCTTCGGAGCAGCGTTCTATTCGAGGCGCGGGCGACAGTCAGACAAGAAGACATTTACTTATACTCCAGAGTAAATAAGTCGTGACCGGATTACGAAGCGCCGCTACAAAACGCGGTAATCCTATTACGCGACGTGTATGAGACAATTTCTTTATGACACGTGTCTATCCGACATGCCCTTATTCAATAGTGAGTGCGCACAAGGAGGCGAGCACGCTCTCTTAAAAGACGAGCGAAATGCCCGACCGCTTTGTCGAAATTCTACACGCCGCTCAGAAGAGATATTTGTAGTGGCGGCATAACTGCGGCATAAAAAATGAATCGGTTTCCCAAAAACGATGCCTTTAACCTCCCGTCGCACCAACCTCAACTGCATCCGCTTCTCGAATTAAGCCGTGAAATTATTCCAGAAGTGTTGACGAACTTATTTACCAGCTGGCGCGTCCTTGGAAAGCATTAATTTAAACTAATACAGCCGCCGGAGTTATGATTTGTCCATCAGAAAATGTTTACACCTAACGATATAATCGCAGTGCGGCGCGCGTCGCAAATAAACGTTAAAAACGGAAAATAATTAATCATTAAAACTTGCTCGCGGCGGAGTGGTTACAGTTGCGTCGAAAGTTCGCGTTTTCTGCGTTCCAGTTTTCTGTCGGCGAACGGATAAACACGTTCGGTTCGGTTCGGTTTAAAACCGGAAGCGCGCGCCGCCGCCGCGCCGCCCGCCCGACCGACATTTGACAATGTTTCTGAGGGGGTAGCTTAGTTATTAGTTATGTTATTGTGAAAGTTATAATTGCTTTTGTTCGCGCGGCGCGTCGAAAACCACGCGTGTGCATGCCGAGCGCTTAAAAAATGTCCTCCCACAAAAGTGGTGAACACGCTGTTCATCCCCTTGTTGCTTTCGCCATCATGTCTAATTAGATGATTAGATGTTAAGGGAACTTGGTCGGGCCTGGCGAGGATTTATGGCACGCCGCCGTCGCGCGCGAGCGCGCCGACGCTGAAAAATGCCTCCGATATTTGCAACCCTTTGATACACATCGCTTTCGGCGATAAAGCGCGGCGAAAAATTTCGGCATTTTTCGCGGAAATGCGAAGTCATTTATAAACATGAACGTAAGAATTTCGGACGAAATTAAAGCCGAAGCGCGGCGCGGATAATCCGAAAACAAGTTAAAAATCTTGATGCGTGTGTAAAAGAAGCGTGCCTAATTAAGTTGCAAATTTAAATTGGTCGGCGCCGCGCCGTGCCGAAGGAAGAACGCCGAGCGGTTTATGAATTCGTAATCCTGAGATGTCCCTGATAGAAGGACGTCGTTCCAGATAACAGATGCCAATCAATTTTCTCGTTTGTCGGATTATATCGGCACGCGAAGACGATAAGCCGCGCGCGCTTAAACAAAGGCTCGGCCATCTCGGCGACGAGTATAAAAAGAAAATTGCTAATTTGCACTTTTCTGCTCTTATTAACAATTCCCTGGACGACATTAACCTGGGCAAACAAAAAAGGCGAAAAAGAAAAGTTGGGCAATAAAACGCGCGCGCGCGCCTTTTTGTAGCCGCGCGCCGCCGCCGCCGCCGGGAAAACCGGGAAAGCGCATGTTGTTGGTCGCGCGGCAAAGATCCTGGCGCGCTTCGAGCGCGCATTATTATTATTATTACTCGGCGAACCTTTCCGATCAATATCCACCTATAAATCTCAATTAGGAAGAAAAGCAAAATTTCGGCCGCGGCTCGGGGACCCAATTTAACAACCCGCCGGCGACTTTATGCGCCATTCGCAGGCCGTTACCGCTCGGGGGAGTTGTGTGCATTATTTGTCTCGACGGCCCCGTCGGTCGTCGGTACATTTTATTAGCGGGGCGGTCTTAAACAAGTAACGAACAAAAAGCGCGCGCGCGAACACACGCGTCGGTTTTGCGGCGTTCGCGTTTTTGCATTTCGCGCCGTCGCGGGCGGGCGGCGCGGCGTGAAGACGCTTCGGCGCGCCCCGGATGCGGAAACCGAGCGTCGCGCGCGAAAAGCCCCGTCGCCGCCCGGCGAGCGGTCCGCCGGCCGCGCCGAGGGGAGTTATTAGGGTGCAAATTCGAATGAGGCTCGCCCGGAACCGATTCGGATTATGCCGGCGGCGGCCGTGTTCGCAGCATCGCCGCAAGTGGCCTCTGCCTGCCACTCGTTGGAAACGGACAGCAACCCAAACCGGACAACAATTTCCTCAATGACCTAACCTAACGTACCCTAACCTGACCGGACAATATTTCCCTCGATAGATGCGCAAAATTGAAGGCATACATGTTTTTTCTCCCTTCTTTCCCAATTGCGAGGTCCGCATCGAGGATAATGAAATTTATGTTTTATTATATTCTCGCGCGGGTTGCATCCCCCACATATCAAGTTCATCGCGCTCCAGCGGCGCAAGACGCAAAGTTTATTATGCTTGTATATTATGAATTGTGCGGGGGGGGGTTAAGCGAAGACAAACGGGACAATAAGAGGCCCGAATCGGTTCGGCACATATACGCCGCTGAGGAGCGGCGGCGCGCGAGCGACGAGCCGCCGCGGAGGCGGCGGTGCAGCGTGAGACGGGCGCGCGGTCGTGTATAAGGAAGTGCCACCTCGGGGTTTCGGTTATACTTTGGAAAACTCCCAACTCCCATGAGTGAAGTTTCGCTTCTCGCGCGCGCGAGCCCGCTATCTGCTCGGCTCACATCCAAACGGGAACAATTTAATAAGCATTCAATATATTTTAACTGTATGATTCCGAGCCGCGGCGGCGGCAAGTCGAGCGCGCGAGGGTGCTCTTCCGACTTACTTAGCACCAACTTAAAGCGTCGCTTTTGTGCTTAATTACACAATCCTATTATCATAATTGTCACCGTTGGAATTAATAACGGTCATTCTTTGCGCAAATTGCCGCCCCCCCGACTTTATAACTCGCAAGCGCTCCCGCTGCGACGCGCGAAAAGTTTGCGCGCGCGCGCACCTTTGCGAAGGTGCGTTATTAAATTGACGAGGAGCCGTCGTTCGACGTATGCGGGGAAACGATGAGCTCGGTATGCGACCGGGGAGCGTAAAAAGCGTTCTTGCGTTTCCAGTTTACGTGTTACAATCTTCCTCCGGCTTCCGCGACGTCGCGCGCCCGGCGCATCCGCCCCGCCGCTTTCGGCGTGCGCGTATTGACATTGTCTGCGATAGATTCGGATCTCGAGGGTTACATAAACTTTCAACTTTCGCAAACGCAATATTTCCGAAACAAGAATATCCACTTGTATATATCAGCATCATCGCGCCGAACATACAATACATAAATTTCGCGGCGCGGCGCGCCCGGACGTCGGCCCGACTCCGCGGCCTCGAATCGCGTTTGCTTTATCGCATCGCGAATACATTATCAATTTTCGAAAAGTTCGGGTTCGCGTGCCGCGCTGCAAACGCGCACCTTAGACCCTCGACCGTCAGCCACTTTTTATGCGAAATTTATTCCGGCGACGCTCACGTGGAAGTGAGCATCTCGGGAATGTTTTGTTCGCTCGCTTTGAGAACTTAACTCCGGAGAAGTTGAGAGATAAAAACGCGGCTGAAAATATGCCGAGCGAAAAGAACAATCATTATGATTTAATTCGAGGCACGTCTCTTGCCGACGGTTTGTTAAAAAAAATTCGAATTTAATTAGCAACCGTCTAGACTCTGGATTTTGATGTGGACCGGAGATTGTTGGCCTGGTTTTTACTAATTTATGCATCAATCCAATTAAATTCGACTTTTGGAAGTTATGATGAGTTACCTGCAAGGGTGTCTGGTGGGGGCTGTATGGCAATGAAATGGCTGATTTCTAATGTTATCTGGCCTCTCAATTTTCTTTCTCAATTATATTTAGAATGACGGAAAATGTGGATGTGAGTCAACCTTGCTCAGTTCTGGGATATGCCCATACTTGTGTACAAAACAATGCGAGTTTCGTAAGTGACCTAGAAAGGAGCGCTCTTTCCCTAGATTAATCTCTGCAGAACAATAAGATGAGAGATAATGGTATCAAATTTAACTCGCTCCAGAGCAAAATATTTAGCAAACGAAATTCCGCCTCGATTCCCTAGTCTCTTTGTCCTCCATTTAAAGCCGCAATTAAATATTTAAGTTCACTTCGCAGATTGTTTCTCATTGTGCGCCTTAAAACCTAGCCGACGCGCGTCCGACCCGAGATAACTCGCGAGTCTTGGTTACCTTTGACAAACACTCGAAAACAATTAGCGCACTAATTGCGAGATTTGTCCGTCAAAGCGTCTGCAAATTAATGTCCGCCGCCCCAAAAAGCGGCCATTACGCAAAGCCGCTTTTACGGCAGGTGCAACCTCGCGCCCATTAATAACTTCCGCAGATTTCGTGACGGACGGCGCGTTGTTTAGGTTAATTTACAAATCGCTGGCACGCGCAATTTACGACGCCCACGACGCCCCCGGGGCGCCTCAATACGCTCGGCGATGCTGCGCCGGCGCGCTGCAAAGTTCATCGGCGAAGGATACCGCAATATTTCACCATTTAAGCCGCCCCCCGCCGCCGCCGCGCGCGCTTGCATAATACAACGGCATAATATAAAATTCGCAATGAACTTGCTATGTTGTTTGGCAACTAATGAACTAAGTTGAGCGCCGCGAGCTCGCGAAGTCTCCGTTCCATACGTCCCGGCGCTGCATCGGATTAGCTGATAATTCGGAGAGTGGTGGCGGCGGAATGCGTGCGGGAAGAGCTCGGTCGAGTCGAAGGGCGAAGAGGTTGCGGCGCATCGCGACCCATGAATTTCGACTTTCCATATCTATCGAAGAATTCCAACGCCGCGACTTTTGTTATCGACGAACAACTTTGTTCCGCCGCGGAGAGTTCGCCCGCCCCCGCCGAACTTCCGAAGCGGGTCGGCCGCGCACACGCGCGCATATTTGCGCGACTCGCCCATCATCGCGGCCAAGAAGCGAAACTAAAAATCACCGTCGCTCGCGAGCGGTTTTACAACGTCGAGACGCGGCGGAGTTCGTTTATGGATGACGCAATAAAATTTAGAAAATGTATGAAAATTTATTCCATATTCCATTCCGGCGCGCGCAAAAATGTTTGCCGCGTTGTTCTCCGAGGAAGTGCCCGCCGCGCGCCGACGCGGGGGTGCGGCCGATTTGCATATTGCTATTATTTTAAATTAACCGATTTGTGCACGTATTCAACTCTGAGCGGACGCGCGCGCGACGCACGAAACAATTTGCACGCGGCTTTATTAAAATGCTTAAATCACATCGCGGTATAAATTCGAAATGGAACGGCTCCGGGCACTGATTTGTTACAATGCGTACGTCTTGGCGAGGAGGCGGGAAGCCGGAAAAAAGCCCCGCGACGCAGGAGCGCCGCCCGCGGCCGTTTTTCGATTTGCTCATCGAGAAGAGTGGAGGGAACGCAAACACGAAAAGGACTAAACGCTTAAATTAAATTTCATCAATCGCATAATCGATTTCCTCCCGGTCGTCCATCGCACGGCGGCAGGAAGACGGCGAGGAACTCTTCGAGGTTTCGAAATTAATTATTTTCGCGCGCAAAAACCGACGTGAACCGAAGTAATCTGTCAATTAAAAAGTCTTAAGCAGAAATTGATTAAACGTGAATGCGGCGCGCCGTGCAGGTAGCTTAACAAGGCTGAACTCTACGAACAGGACCTATTAGTGACTACCACCACAGATGCAGAAGTTAAGGAGGGAAAGGCGCAGAAGGAGAGGAAGACGAGGAGGGAGAAACTCCTGTCTATCCAGAACTAGAACTTCCTCATCAATTATTACGATTGTTTGCATTTTTTTAGAGAAACTAATTAACTTTCGCGCGCTTTAATTAATTTCGGCGCGCTCTCGTTAAAGCGAGATCAGTCCCGATTACGACGCTGTCGGTATCGAGTCGAAAGGGTTACTTCCGGTCGGTAATAATGCGTCCTGCTTATGAAAGCTTACACTTTAGCCGAGCGCCGCCCCCGCACGCACAAACGCACGCATCCATATTGATAATAGTCAACCGCGTAGCCGGGGCTATTCTCGGTCAGAATCTGCTGCGGCTCCCGGTGCCCCAGCGACCGAATTTATCCTGCCCTTAGTGAACCGGCCTCGTCCGACGGGCGCGACGCATTGTGTTCGGGAAGCACTCGGCAATGAACAGATTTTCTATTAATTGGAACGAATAACATGGCGAGTCCGCGTGTTATTAGACTGCTAGTGCCGTGCTGGTAATATTGCATATTACATCCTGCCGCCGCCCGCCGTGGTATTTACATTATTCGCATATCGATATTAAATGATTGAAATAAACGATCGGACATTTACGAGGAGCAGGCCCGAGCCGACATCGCTGCGTGCAGCGTTAATTAACCACAAACGCTGCACAATCGCGCCGAAATTGGAAATGTTATTTATTCGCGCGCGTAACGACTTTTTGTCATTTCGCACGCACGCCAGCTGACGCGAGGAGGAAAAAACGATTGCCCCGAATCGGGCGCACTATCCGGCGATCGCGCTCGAAGCAATGTTTCACAGAAACGACGCTCGCGACGCGGTGCGTTTATTGAAAATTATCGATAGCGAACGAGCAAATCGAATCCAGAAAAGCGGCCGCGCGAAATTGCGTTCGACGCTCGCCGGAAATTGTGGCAATTAATAAATTATTACCGATGCGACAGCGCGCGCATTAAATTATGACGTTCGCGTGCGCGCGCGTATCGCGCTAGCATTAAAACTGTCAAAAACAATAATCCGGTGTAATCGAGCCGAGTGCCCGCTCGTCATTCGGCGCAATTGCAAACACGCCGCGCGCACGCATTAACTTGTCCTCCTCGAAACCTAGATAATTAAATTTCCGATTAAAATGACCATTAAGTCGGGAGGTGATAGTATGTTTATTCGTTTTTCGATTGGGACGCGTTTAATTGTCACAACGTTGCAGATAATATTTACCCATTTCTTCCTTAATTAAGTTTGTTGCAATAAGAGATTGTCCATAAATTATTGAAAGTTACTCCGAACATTTTAACTTTGTTTTTAGAAAAAGTTATGTTTAGGTTGAGCGTTTTATTGTCCACATTCTTCGTTTTTCTACAATAAATAGAGATGAGAAAATTCAAAAAGAAAATGCCTTGTATTAGGTAGAGTAAGAAGTAGTGAGCGTTGATTTGCTTTACTAAAAATTCGACTATGACAAAAAATTAATTCAATTGTGCATTCTCCGCTATGCTCCTGCCACCGTTTGCCAGAAATCGGCTGGCCTAAATTTGAAGAAGTTGAGGAGCCAATTTTGGAGGTTCTTGTCATCGTTGAAAATTACGAATGTTAACAAGCGAAGACACCAGGAGAAACGAGCAGAATCATGACCTGTCCATTCTGCAGCCCTGCATCCCACAGTGGGTCAAAACCCAGACGTAGCCTCCATAAATACAAAACTGGCAAATTCATTTCCGCAGAAATAGTTCTCAATAATAAACTATTATTTGAAATTAATGTCATATTTATATATTTACTACACACCCAAGTACAAAACACAATAAAAAAAAAAAAGAAATTAAATTGGAAAAAAAAATTACCGCTGATGAGCATTGATATGTAGATTTGCACTGCTTTTGCATATGTTCGAAGCAAATATAAACAAGGAATTGGTCGCGCACGAGGTCAGGGAATTGCCCGTCGCAGATCATTCGTTAAGATATGGGTCATTCAGTCAGTAATAGTATCAGTAGTTCCGTATATTATACTAATTTTTGAAAAATTTAGATTTATTTGATAAAAATTTGATATGAGATAAAAATGTATGCTGATTAGGTAATAAAATTGTTCTTCACAAATCGAGATTCGGATTTTGTCAAGTTTATGTCCTTTTTGGCATCCATTTCGCTTAAAGTGTTTGGCGAAATTGTATTTCTAAGACACGATTAAATAAAGAATTTCGTAGCGAACAGATTAAGAAATTGCGATTTAATTTTCGAATAAAACTGCAATTTCCAGTGCGCTTTTAGTGAATTGTTGCGCGAGCTCTAAAAGTGACGCAATTTTTTGCGTTCAGGCGCCGGCTCTGCTTGACCACAGAGCGCTTGCGTACTTCAGTTTCACTTAATTCAAAAGAGCTGATTGTGAGAGGAGCAGAGTTAGGGCAAGTGATAAAAGTGCGCAACTTGTGTCTTTTATTAATGTCGCGTATTTATGAATATCATTTCTCTTAATATCTTCATCATCCAAATCTTTATTTGATCGTGTTTTTGAAATACAATTTCGCCAAACATTTTAAGCGAAAAACTATGCCAAAAGTAACTTAAAACACGAATTTCTAAAACAAATTTTTCATGTCGTACAGTGCAATCATCCCATCTCATCTCGTCCCAATCAATTAAAGTGAATATACTCTTTTGACATAAAACATTCCGAGCATGTCATGTGTGTACAGTAAACATTACTTGTACGAAAACTAAAAGCACATAAAACACAATACTTGTTCCCGCGCGCTCCGTGCGGGCATTGGATGCTATGCGCACTGGCGTTTCCTCGAAAAGCATCGGCGCCGCCCCCGCGCCCCAGCTTTTTGCCCGCTTCATTGCGTTTGTTCATAAGTCCATTTGTCAAACGAAGTTTAGTTGCATTTTGTGCACGCCGCTCAAATCGTGGCGATGGCGAAAATAAATAACACACAAATCGACGCGCGCCGCGTATTTGTCTTGCGGAAAACATGCGCTTCCTTTTTCTTGTCGTGAGCGCCGCGCGCTTGTTTTTCCAGTCCGCTTCCGACTATTATGAAAGTTTCGGACCTTTGTATACTCGGATCCGTCCAAGTTCGGACGAAGAAAAAACAATCGGACGCATTCAATTTCAACTAGGCGAGCATTCGGCCATTGAAATGATTAAATTCGAGCGTAACGGTTCTTTAATAACGGCCGCACTGTTGGCGCAGGCGATGAAACAATAATTAAACAAGTTAGAAATTAATTTTAATTCCGCGCTCGACGCTGCGCGTTTGATGCTCGCGGGAGTTTTCCTAGCGTCCGGAGGATCGGGCGACGCGCACAAAAATAAATCGACGGAGTGCAAGCTTTTATCGAGACCCTGTCGGGTTATAAATAAAAGTATTGATGGAAAGGAGTACAATGGAAGCTATTCTTCGGCGGACATTGTTTGCAATTACATTGAACGTGAGCGCGGAGTTTACAAAAGTGACATTTTTCATCACTCCGACTTCGCTCCGCACTAAACTCTGATTGCGAGCGAAATTCCGAAGATAAAGTGCGCAAACGAGGTGCATTAAAAACTCCGGGCGTAAAATCAAAAATTCCCCTTCGAAATATTATTTCTGGCGCGAACTTTAAAGCGCGCGCGCGCAATGAAACGTAAATGTCTAGTCTGAAACGTAAATGTCTAGTCTGAAACGTCAATAAAACAAAGTTCCGGCGTTTCGGTCTTAACCAGACAAAATAACAACAATAACACGCTTTGCGGCGAACGGCGCGCGCCGGCGGGGCGGCAGCTCCTTGCGCCGCGAGTTTTTAGGGGCGGTTGAAAGCGTTTAAAATGCAAGCGCGCGGTCTTTGTTATATTCCGGTCGGCGTTATTCTTTGCGCCGAGCGCGAGCTCGAAAGCGCGGTAAGCGAGTTAGGCGACTTGCGTGTAAGTGAAGCGCGGATCCGCAGCTGGGAACTTGCACTATTAGCAACTTGCTCATTAAATTATACACATGTTATGGAGTTAAGCAAAAGTAATAATTATTTCGTATGCAGTTGTAAGTGAATTTGCTAGTAGTCGACGTCGACAGCGGCGGGACGGCGGCGGCGGCGAATTTTGCGGGCGACGAGGAGCGGGGAGCCGGCAATGGGGACGCATCGCTGCGTCCAATGACGAGCACATGCGAATGCCTCGAAACTCTCGAATGGGAATAATTTACTTGCAATTAGATCAACACTGTCGGCTTTGCGCGCTGGTCGTCGTAAGAACTTTCAGGGCTAAATAAAATTCGGCGCGGGAGGTGTTATGTTAACATCCGGGATCGTCCCTGGTTGGTCATTAAGGTTTAGAAATGAGAAATATCGTTGCAGGGTAAAGGGTATCTAAATGTATATATGTCTTCCGAATCTGTTCTTTCTCTTAATTACACTGTCGTACAATAAATGGTTTTGGTGTAGTTTGATAGTTTTGATTCAATTTTTTTACAAATCGAGGGTAAAATTCGGATTTTGGTCATTTTTTGGCATCGATTTCTGCGTAAAGTGTTTGGCGAATGCTTTTAGCGAAGTGTTGCGCGGGGTCAAAAGCGACGCAGTTTTTTCTTTGTCCTGGCTCCGGTTCTGCCTGATCACAGAGCGCATGTGTAGTGTAGAATAGGAGGGAAAGTTTTGGAGGGAGATTGTTGTTGTGCTTTAGTATCACTTAAGTCAAAAGAGCTGAGAGAGCAGAGTTGCAACAAGTAATAGTGATCGTCGTGCATTTTAAGTGATTGTTGCCACCGCAACTACTAATTTAAAAATAATTAAGAGATATTCGCTTTACCCGAATGTCGCCAACTTAGTAACTGAGCATTTCCAAGTTGTAACATTCTGGTATTACATAACACTTTTATTTTTAAATCAATTGTTTTATGGTTTGTCTGGGGAAATCGTTCGCGAGTGATGTTTCAGCCGGCGATGCGTGTTCGGGGTGCGAATGTTAACCGCCGCCGTCTGGCGGCGAGATGGATTCCGAATATTACGCGAGCACTCCGCGTCAGACGTTGAAAATATGTATGTGGTTCGCGCCGCCGGTCGCCCTGTTTTATAGCTTTTTCACTCATAATGCGCGAAAGAGTTTTCTGCATCGCATAAACAAATCGAATTCGACGCCGCCGCCGAAAAGGCAATTCGCGGCGGCGGCGGCGGCGGCGGCGCTCGCTCCTCGCCTTGTCAATGCTTACGATTATGACGGAGCGGCGGCGCTGAAAAAGCGGCGCGGCCATAAACGTCCGAACGGTCGGGATACATTTGAAAAATTGTTTTCGCATTCCGCCTACGCTCATTACGATTTAATGCGAACTGCGTTCCAGCCGAGGACTAATGTCCGTTAATATTTGCATTACGCACCTTTACGGCCTTTATCGCAGACGCTGCGCGCAATATTTAGTCGGCGCGTTGCCTCCGGGGGGTCTTTAAAATAAACGAAACAAATACGGATCGGCGGCATTCCTTTTTATCCTTTCCTAATTAAATTCGCTCGTCTCTAAATACGGCGGGCGTCTTGAAATGGGCCGTCGGAGAGTCGAAAAGAATTTGGGTCGCGTGCAAATACACTTCCCGAATAATTTCGCCGCGCGCCCCCTCCGGCTAATGCGGGGGACGACAAGAACTCCGCAACATTATCTCGGGGATAAATTCCAAATTTTCAACTCCGAAGGAGCGCGCCAAAACGCGCTGGGGAGGGCGAGATTTTTGCGAATCGCTCTATTATGCAAATTTGTTGCACAAACTTATTTCATTATCAAAACTAATAATTTTTCATTAAATATGTGCAAATTTCGCGCGCACGTCGTCTTGCGCATTAACAACCCCCGCCTCCAAAAACTTATTCCCGCATCGCATTTGCATCCGGTTTATTTGCTCTCGGATCCTCCACAAATAAAACCCGGATCGCTTAACGAAAGAAAAAGAATTTAATAAGATAATTTCGAGGTATAATAGGAAGCAATTTAACCTTTACGCGACTTCTACACGCACTTGGCGGAATTGCGCGGCGGCAACGATTCGAAAGTAGGCAAAGTAGCGCGGAGCGGTTGCAGACGTTTGCCGAAAGTGTGAATATTGCGCCGCTCCGTCTCCTTGCCGCCTGCGCACGGTCTGCGTCTCGCCGTCGCGTCCCCCCGGCATTACCATCATTGCCTCCAAGGTACCGGAGAGCACCGCGCGCGCCCTCCGAGACGTTGATATTTATAAGAAGCGCTCCCGCCCATTATTCTCTATTTAATCTAGAGCGAAGGGTCGAAAGTTCTCGTGTGTTTTGCCGTTGTTCTTCTCGTCCGCGCCGCCCGCGCGTCCTTTATCCTCTCCGGGCGCTTCCTTCCTGCCGCCCGCGAGGAAGGTGCGCGCGGTTCGCGGCGCGCTGCGCACAAGGGCGCCCGAGCGTAAATGCACTATTGTATTGTAATACAATCCGAAGACGTAATTTTTAGCGCCCGCCGCCGCAAGTGTTTATTATTATTGTTGTCGACTGTCGTCGGCGCGTCGCCGCATTCAAAGCGCGCGCGCGCGCGCACAATGGCGGCGGACAAAAGAGTATGAAGCGTGAAGGGTTGAAGAAAGCCGGCCGTCGAGAAAGCGCTTCTTAAAGCCGCCGCTCCCGCGAAGAAACAATGTAATCTCTGGAAGGGACGCCCGCGAGACGCGCCTGGGAAAACAATTATTATAAATATGTATTTATCTCTTTCGCGCGTTCTCGCCAGACGAGAAGGGGGGCGCGCGGCGGGGCGAGGTCGCGTTTTACGAGCACATAAATTCGGCATATTGTATTTTATTTTATTTTATGTCTGGGGGCGAGCCGGCCGCTCCTATTACGTCGACGCGAAGATATGCTGCTCCGAGGAGATGAATAGTCGTGATGGTGATGGTAGGTACGCCATCGCGGCACACATGCTTATTTAATGGCGTAATGCGCCAGGGCTAAATTCATGTATACGCATCGAGAAAAGCGCGGCGCAAACTTAAATTGACGCCTTAAAATATTCATAACAATTAGGGTCGCGCTGAAATTGGCCGAGTCGCCGAGTCCGGCGTCGCTCTTTTTATATTTATATTTATGAGGCGAATAAAACAAACCCTTTGCTATGCCGGATAGATAACGCCGCGTAAAAAGCCACCGCCGCGCGGGGTTGCTAAGCGATTCTCGGTCAGTTTTATTGCCGCGTTTCTTTTATGGTAACAACCAGCGCCGACCGTCCGACGAGCGAAATTGATTATCGGACAAAAACCGCCACCCTAATTAAAACTAATCAAAACATTTCAATCCGCGCGCCCTCGCATGAACTCACGCCGTAATTGTTTAACAGCGTCGAACTCGGCGCAAACTTGTCGCCGGCCAGATAACATCTCGGACGGGGAAGTTCCGCGCTTTTGTGGCATTTAATTGCAATTACGGCAATAAACTGCCGGTTATCGCCATAAATTAATCCCGAACTAGTTAAGATGATATTCACGCAATTCCCACTTCGCGCCCATTTCATGCACGCGAGCACATAAGCACCTTTTCGCGCACCTTGGCGGGCAGACACGATATATAAATCAAGGCGCTTAATAAGTGTGTATTACGAGTACCAGCACGCGCCGCCCCAATTGCGTGCGCGCCCAAGAGTCGGACCTTTCTTGTGGGCGTTAGTAAACAACACCCACGTGCTTAATTGCTTTATAATACGTGCCAGTGACCACTTGCCCTTCCGCTCGCGGCCCCGCGGCTGCTGTTAACAACAACTCGGAGCAAGTTTTACGCTAATTAACATTTTATCATTTCGGTTCTTCGGCGGGTTCTTCGGCCGAAATGCAGTTTTAACCCGCATCATATCCTCGTTGTGATGATGCGTCCGAAGAAAGGGGAAAAATTGGCGGCGGAGACGGCGGCCGGCTCGTAAAACGCGAACGCGCATTTAACGGCGACATAATTTGTTTATAGTCGAAGTCGTTAATGTTTATCTGCGGCATCGGCCCGCCTGGACGCGAGCCAATTTTTGCGTTGACGTGCAACTGGGAAACGACTAATTAAATGCGCGCGGCCAGTGTTTCGCGCAGCGAAACATTTAACTTCATAAACGCGTTATTTTTTCCTCGTCGCCCGTCGATTTTTTAATCGCGCGATTCCGTCGCGGTGGCGCCGCCGCCGCATTGTCCTTATGACTATTTAATAACCCGTCCGGTACGTAGCAAACGTCGGCGATGCGGATGTTCGCGAGGCGGCGGGAGTCGGAAGGGAAAAGGCGGCCGCTCGCGCGCGTTTCCACGAATAGAAACAGAAAGCTGATAGGGCATTGTGCGCATCGGCATGTGACGCAACGTATAAACCATTTAGTTATTATCCGAAAGTAGTTTCGCGCTATCGCCGCGCCGAGCACAATAAATGCCGCAAAAGGACGAGCGCGCGCGGAGCGGCGGCGGCGCGAGGGACGGCGCGTTGGCCGCAAGACTAAATAATATACATTATCGTCAATTCGTGGCGCATTGTGTCCTTTGTGACGGCCGTCTCCGCGGCTTTCAATAGACGCGTCGCGCGCGCCGACTGACGGCCCGCGCGCGGCCGCCCTCGGCCGCCGGCGGCAGCTTTGAAAGCGCAATGTCGAGCGCTCGCGGGGGCTTCTAGACGTGCGTGGGCTTCGCTCACGCACGCCACTCACTTATGCCGCCGAAGATCACCCTTGTGTGCGCGCGGACGGGCGGATTCGCTGATACCGAAAGAGCCCGCCGCCATCCCTGCGGCCGCCGCCATTGTGCGTTCATTACTGCCGAGAGTACACTAGGACTGGTCGCGTTGGGGTTTATCATTTGAATGCGCTCCACACATGCGGACCTTTCACAGCGAGTATCAACTTTTAACTTTAGATCGAGATTGACAACATTGTACTCTCTTACATTTAATAATGGAATTTTCTGATGTGGGACTTCAAGGCCATTTATGTAACGGAATGTTGACATATTAATTTTACAGTCAGGATGATGGTTGGTTTTGCAAGGTATGTGAAGGGATAGTTATCTCTGACACTGAATGGTTGGGAATTTATGAAGAAATGTTGTTGGAAATCTGGAACATGTGTTAAAGAAGGACAAATTAATGAACGTCCTTAAAGTGTTTTAAGTACCTAGAACGGAGTGAATGAATGCCACAAAATGTTCATGTAACCAGAGACCAATGTTGTTGGAAAATGTGTCTTAATTCAACGAAAGCGAGACAAACAAACGACCTTGACAATAAACATGCTTTGGAGGTATGGGAACGGATAACTTTAAGAACCCAGACGTAATTCATACAGTAATCGCAGCTTTATATTATTCGAACAAGACCCAGCATGCGCCCTTGCAAGGTCATTTGAGGAGCAGCCAGCGAACATTTTTTGCAAAGTATAAGAAAGGATATTTGCTTGCTTACTCAATACTAAACCGGCCTTAAGTCACTTGAAGGGGAGCCAATTAAAACCATTACAAGGTCGTCGAAAGAGGAGGTAATGAACGTCCTTGCAGGGTACGGACAAGGATAACTTATTGACAGCCAGGACGTAATTGATGAAGCAGTGGACTTAAATCATTTATAAATTTGCAATTAGAAAATTGATGAGAAAGGATAATTGGAAGTACCGAACAGAAAATTAGCAAATTATGTCAACAACTAGGTTTCGCTTCATTTGCGTGTCTTCAACCACCACATGTAATTTACAAATGTGCCGGAAAATTGATGCCCATGCATCGCCCAAATTACAAATAATTGCCAGCCGACATTTGCGCGCTGTATTATCGAGGTCGTGAAATTCCGTTAGCAACGGGCATTAATTAGTTTGCACGCATATTTGTTATCAATTAGAATATTTTAATATAAAATTAGCGGCGAACGGGCGCGTCGACTCGACGTCGTCGGCGGAGTTGCGCGAAACTTTCGTAAATATTAAATTAATTAAATTAGTAGCGGCGGATTCCTTGCGCGCGCTCGCCCCCATTTTCCCGCACGCATCGCGCGCACCGCCGCTCCGCAGCGCTAGTGCGCCCTCGCTATTAGGCGCACGGAATAAAATTGGGTCGGGCAAAAGTGATTAATAGTCGTTTACCTTTCCCAGCGCGCCTCCTAATTAGGCGAACGGGGCTACACATTTTTGCTGTTTATTAAATGCGCGCGCGCGCGCGCATTGTCCTCGAGCTTTCGTCGCTCGCGATTTTCGCGCGGCACAAACTAGCAACAACTTGCTTGCTGCCGGGGGCGCTTAATATTTGATTCGCTATGCGGCGCGACCGTTAAACACTTCGGACGGAATGCGGCACGATGAACGCGAAGATTAAAATCCAATTTCAACAGCTATCCTCCGGAGGCTGAAATCGTGATAGATTTATACGATCTCGGCGGCGCGGCGTGATTCCGCGCGTTCCCGCGCGAACGTAATGCGTGCGCCCCTAAATCTAGGCGCCTGCTACGGCCCTGCGCGCCATCGGCATGCATGCAATGCGCCGCTGATAATGGCCGCTCGCAAAGTGCGGCGGGGATGACTCAGGAGGGCGCCGCGATAAATTCGACTCATAATTCTATTCAATTCATGGAATTGTAGTTAGTCCACTATATCATATAAACTGCGCGGCGCGCGCGCGCCAAATATATGGGCCATCATTAAAAATAACTTACAGTCTCAAATGTCTATGCTTCATTTAGTTTTAACGCCGCGCCCCGGTACCCGGCGCATTCGCCAACGCCGCCCCGACTCGCCGCCGCATTCCACAGAGTGCGGCAGTAAATTAATTCCAAACAAACTGGTTTTGCGCTTCTATCGCCCACCTAATTTTATATTCTTTGCACCATCGCGTGGGAAACTTTTCTTTTCGGGCGTTCCATGCGTTTCTCTGCGTAATCTCTATGACTATGTCTGGCAATTATGTGGCGAATTGTATTGCGTTCGTTCTTCGCCGCTAATATCATCGCGCACTAAAACTTTCGCAACGCTGTAATGCATCGAAAGCATCGCCCCAAGCATCTACTTGTAACACGCGAGTGTCTGCAGCTACTTCGCTTCTTGGCGTTCCCGGCGAAATTTTTGCATGAGCTGCTTCGACGAAACTTAATGCGCATTTGATATCTGCACTAACTTCTACTCCAATAAACCAGATATATACTCGTTCCGGTGCGAGCAAAGAAAA
>JARRAA010028742.1:0-21676 GCA_030557295.1 Ecitodaemon sp. MM-2014
TCCAAATGATTAGGAAGCATTTTATTACTATAAATATCGTACCCGAAACATTCCAAGCTCCCTCGACTTGATAAGCTGACGTGGCTGTACCAAACATGAACCCTGCCGGGAATTGACAACCGGAATCCATTGACCTCCCCTGTGTTGTCTCGAGCTGCATAATTTCTTGCCATATTTCTTCTTCGCGGGCTTCGTTGCTTGCTCCGGTGATAGAAATAATGGCGAGCAGGCAACAAATACTTACACTTAACTTTCTACAATCGGTAAACATTTTAGTACAAAACGCGCTACAGTTATCAATGGTATTGCAATACTTTCAATTATCTGAAAAGTGTCCTTTGCTTACAGGTATAAATACCACCAGGTTCATCCAAAATTTAAACTATTTGAAGTAGAATTGCAAGAAATGCAAGTAATTGTTGTGTTGGTGTCGACTCGTGACAATTATTAGACTTAAAATTGTACTGTATATGAGCAATTTTCGGCTACATTCCACTATTTGCTATTTGCGTCTTAACCATGCTGTTATTATCGAACCCGTGTTTTTTTGTATTTGCATGAATAGGTACTAGGAACGCATATCTCCATAAACTGTGAAAACGATGGGTTAGATATACGTCAATGCCGCTTATCAGGGCGCGTGCTTTGGGTGCTCGCTTGCGGCTGTGGCGGTGATGGCGGCAGGAGGAGCGTCGTCGCACTGAGAGCAAGAGTGCACTAATTTGTGATCGACTTGCGGATGCGCCTAGGACTAGTTGAGGGTAATCAACGGGAAGTCAAAGGTGCGGACAGATGTAGAATGTGTACACTGGTTGTAAGGCAGTGGAAGGTATTAGGTTTATAGACTGGTTGTGAGGCAGTGGAGTCTGCTGAGCTTGAGAAGGAGGAAGCAAGCACGGAGGTTCTTAGGCTCTCAAGGGTGCAAGTGTAACTCACAGCAGTCAGTTGTAGACTAGTTTATTTCCACATTCTTCTTAGTTTATATACTATAGCTAAGGTATAAGGTATGGTTCTTATCAACCTATTAACTAAATGACCGTTACTATATATAAACATTATAACCAATCTATATACTAAATTCTTTATCGCTATTGGCCAACTTAATTACTGTTTAACTTCAGTTAAACACCGCTTATAAGAAACACGTTGGATCAGTAGAATATGTACACTATAACCGTAATCATGTCAGTACCGGTAGATAACTTTTTTGTAATGACCTTTATGCTGCATCCGGTGCACGAGTGAACCGTATGACGACTGCACACACGAACCCCGAAAATATGAAGAAATGTGCCAATATTTAAATACCAATCGAATGCTATATTGTTGCTGATTACTCCCGTATTTATTTTATTCCAATCGATCATTTGTAATAATCGCCAAACTTAAAGACCTTTATGAATAAATGCGTTCCAATGACGACGCCTAAATAGCGTCATCATTGTTTACGATTTGCAGTGATGTAAGATGTTTATCTTCCAAATAAACGATCTGGTAAAAAGTGGTCATCATGCTCATGCTCGTAAAATTCCTCATCAACTTCGCGGGGGGTGGTGTTGGTGGTTGAGTCCTGTCCAAGGACCCTGGGAGTTGCAAGGGGTATAAAAACGAGCAACATAAATGTCGACTGCTTGTCGACACGTGGAACACAAGCTAATGATATTTACGGCGTTTCCGTGGGTCTCCGGTAGCCGTGATCGTCTAGTGGTTAGGACCCTACGTTGTGGCCGTAGTAACCCAGGTTCGAATCCTGGTCACGGCAATGCGACAGCATTATCACGGCGGAGGCGTTTTTAGACTTTTGAACGAAATATTTTATCCTCTTGTCGTTCTTCTGTTTGCTTCAATGTCGAAAACATTGGCATTGTTTTGTGTTACCATATAATGAGTGCATATCTAATTATTCAATCCTTATAAGCTCGCTAATTAATCGACGCGATTAAAATTAAATCAGTGAATGCAACAATAATAATTAAGGCGCTTTTTCGCGCCTTCGGTAGCCGTGATCGTCTAGTGGTTAGGACCCTACGTTGTGGCCGTAGTAACCCAGGTTCGAATCCTGGTCACGGCAATGCGGAAGCATTGTCACGGAGGAGACGTTTTTGCAAATTCGGAAATTTGCTATTTCTAATATTGACTTATTATACAATATCGCATTATTTATATTTATTTGCGGACCGTTTGCATTTATTTGGTACAATCACTGTGAAGGACGATTGTTTGTCATTATTAACGTGGGCGTATATGCAACTTTGTACCATTTTAATAGATAACACACAGAACAATAAAAAACATAATTGGAAGTGTGTAGATATATTTAATACCCAAATATGTACTTTACCAATTTAGTCAAAAATCCGCTACTAGCTGCGGTAGTTCCTGTTAACTTCAAAGCAGTAGAAAACTGCTCACATTTGGGAATTGCACCACGATTGATAATATCTTGAAATGCAAATGCAGACTTTTTCGGCGTCCTTGTCCTATTCGGACTGTTATAATCAACGTGGAATAGCCCGAACTTCAACCTACAAATAACAATAACGTACAAAACGAATAATTATATACTTACACATTATATACTTACTTATACCCATCCGCCCATTCAAAATTATCCATCAACGACCACGCAGTATAGCGTCGCACGTTACAGTTTTCTTTTGTAATCGCTCTCAACATTTCTGCCATGTAAAACTGCAACCATCGTAATGTCGATAATAATGATAAAATCCCCATCAAGATAAACTCACCGCATTATAAGCCACTCTATTATCATCATCGGTGGTCTCGTTTTGGTAACCTGCATAACCATTTTCGGTAATGTAAACGGGAGGATTGCCATAGGCATTTTTGATATAAACAAGAACTTCTCGCAGTGCCTCGGGCACCACTTTGAAGGCGTCCCTGGCAGTTGATTGCCATTTAGGGTGCGTCGAATATTCGACGCCTTCATCCGCACCAAGCATTACGGAACTATTAACTTTCGATGTCGTCGCCGAAGCGGCTAGCATGGCATGGTAATGATTTACTCCAAAGAAATCTGCGCTCCCTTTGAGCAACGCAACTTCCTGCTGCGTGAACCGCGGGAGCCTTGACTCGACGAATCCCTGCTCTCTGCTTAGATCATCAATGCGCTTACGCATCAGCGGGGGATAATCTCCCGCCTTGGAAAATATCGGATGGGCAAGCCAATCCAACTATTGGAACCACAATTAAATTTAGCGCAAAGTTTTACATTTTATATTTGGCGACTTACGTAGAATGTTATCGCGCGCTCCGCCGCCAGCTTGTCCTCGCTCGAATTCGTAGCTGGATAATACCATGGACTGATTATGGCCATACCCACCTCACCTAAAATGTTACAGTAGTATGTAATTAACTCTAATTTATTGAAAAATTTCAATTTGTACCTTTCTGCTGTGCAAATTCACTCTTATACATCTGATAAGCTCTCGCATGAGCGAGCAACATGTTGTGCCCACATAAATACACCCCCACGCCAGGGGAATGTATAAATGGCGCGAACATTCCGTTTTCGTACGAGAAATGGCAGTACGTTCGAATTTCATTGAACGTCAGCCACGTTTTTACCCGATCGCCGAACAACCGGAAGCACGTCCTCGCGTATTGCAGATAATAATCGATGGCGAGACGATTCGTCCACCCTCCTAGATCTTGAATGCTCTGCGGCAACTCCCAATGGAATATGCTGACCATCGGTTGGATGTTATTCGCGATGAGTTTGTCGATGAGCTCATTGTAGTATCGCGCGCCATCTTGATTCACCACGTCGGATCCGAGCTGGGGCAGGAGACGCGGCCAGTTGATCGAAAAGCGGTAGAAACTCACGTTCAGCAGTTTCAAGGTTCGAATGTCGTCGTCGATTTTGTTGTAGGAATCGCAAGCGACGTCGCCATTGCTCCTGTCCGATATTTTATTCGGATAGTTGTGAGTGCCAACGTCCCAAATGCTTGGCGCTTTGCCTACACGTTATCAAATCATGTGTCGTTAACTCCAAATGATTAGGAAGCATTTTATTACTATAAATATCGTACCCGAAACATTCCAAGCTCCCTCGACTTGATAAGCTGACGTGGCTGTACCAAACATGAACCCTGCCGGGAATTGACAGTCGGGATCTATTGACCTCCCCTGTGTTGTCTCGAGCCGCATAATTTCTTGCCATATTTCATCTTCGAGAGCTTCGTTGCTTGCTCGAGTGATAGAAATAATGGCGAGCAGGTAATAAATACTTACACTTAACTTTCTACAATAATTCAACATTTTTGTACAAAACGCGCTACATTTAGTTCAATAATTTTCTGAAAAGTGTGCCTTGCCTACAGGTATAAATACCACCTGGTTGGTACAAAATTTACTATTCATGTAGAATTTGAATTGCAATCGTTCCTTACATCGACATCGACTATGCTAATGTGACAACCACTTAAGGATCTTTGACCGCAGAAAATAAAACTTAAAATTTTACGGTATTTGAATAATTTTCGATTACATCGCACGTGTGACTGACTTCTGCTATCGATTCCGCGTTTATCGCTGAAAGCCTTGCATACGGCTCGACGATTTTGTATTTGCATTTACAGTAGATGTCGGTTAAGTGGTTATATGGAACTTCCTGTTATATGGCACAAATCTGGCGGGACGAAACAAAAGCGATACATTAAAAATGTTTGATGTAAAAGGGACAAGCTCTAGTACATTTCCGGTTATAAGGTGTGCATTTTGCGAGGTTCGAGAATTTGTTTTGTCCATAACTCGGGCAACAATTAATCCATCAGAATGAATCAGTAATCAGCTTTCAATTGGTATAAAATATTGACGCATTTTTCAATATTTTGGGGGTGCGCATAATCGACTGCACAACTTGGGCGAACGAATACAGCAAAGACCCTCAAGACCGGCAAGGTAGCCCGCGTTTGCCCCCTCCTTCATCATCGTTTATATGAGATTTCGGTTATAGTGTATAAATTCGGCCTGTCCAACGTGTTCCGGCATCTACTGTATACATAACAAATGAATGAAACTTCACTTACAGAATATCAATGCATATTCAGGGAAAGCGTGTTGGGTGTTTGAGTAGATTAGTTGGTTATAGGCGCTCAACTGCACTTTGCCGAGGTCTTCCCTAACGAGGTAAATATAAACAGCTGAAAATATACACAAATGTGTATAGATTATGAATATAACTTGACTAACAAAATGGGGAGTATTCCTTCGAACTGAGACTAACACTAGAACAATCCAATACGTGATCTGGTGAAATGTAGCAAGGTGGGTCATTTGAACAGGATCGAAGCCGAGCAATGCGTTCAGATATAAATCCGTCAACTAGTTCGCACCTAAAATAGCAAATTCATATGAAATTAAGAAATATGTAGCCTACCTAATAGATACCTGCAAACACTCCATTGCTTATGAAGAGCACCATCACAAACTAAAAGATATAAAGGCGTTTGTTGCTTCACGACCAACATTTTAGAATCCAGAATCGACGTGGGATCTCCACTCTTCGGCTTTACTTTGTATTTGAGGCAAAATCAAATCAAATTTGTGCTCGCAGCGACATTATTTGTCGCCTAATTCAAGCTTGCTCTAAAACCAGCATATTGCTGCTAAATGTTTATTTCTATCGCAATTTAATTCTCTAATTTCCTTGCTTCGGCCTTCTCTTCTCCTGGTACCAGTCTACACGGACGTAATGTTAAATTTGTTAAATATTTAAGTGAACTTTAGAGGCGATTTTCTTCTGCTATAAAATTATATCAAAACCGTGAAGAGATCTTACTTACAATAATAGGGAAATTTTCAATAATTTTTATCAGCAAAACTATGGCCCATTAGCACGAAATATTTGACAGGGCTCACATAGATAGTCTGAAATACTTGTAAAAAAAATTTCATGCAAATCGGAAAAGACTTCTTCCCGTTTTCCCCTTGTTAGAACAGAAGAGTTAGAGAAGAGTTAAGAGAAGAAGAATTTTGACCCACTTCTTGTGGAAATTTAACGATGACTCGCAGTAAAATTGAAAGAACTACTCTTCCCCTACGAATGGAAGAAATAATCGCAAATTGTAAATTATCTTCTTTAAAACAAACGTAACAGCCGATTTTGCAACAAGAGAAGTTTCGGAAAAGTTCAATAATTGGGTTCATTTCCATTTTGACTCACTTCCGCTATGAAATGAACTAATATTCGCGCAGCTATCTTTACTAGAACTTTAATTACAGCCTATTTTCCAAGTTAAGTTAAAAATGTGCAAACTTTTGCAAATGCACTTACCTATTTCCTACTCCCCATAATCCAAACTCCCGTGTCAGGAAATCCGGTAAATTATACCCATGGTAAAGTTCTTTGATTTTATTTTTAATAAGTTACAAGATCTAGATTAATCCTTTTAAGAAATTTGTAATTAAATGTAACTACTATAGCACAAAGATCGCAATTAATAATAACACATATATTATTTGGCATAAAAAATATTCAGCTCGGTGTAAGCTCATCTCAATCATGTGGCCAACCGACGCCTGCCACCGCAATAATTTACGATTATTCATGTATGCGTTAATAGAAACGATTCGATAATAAATTAGTCACAAAGGCATCGACGCCTGCGCGCCACGGTAATACTCTCTTTCCGTGCGGCAAACGCCGATGCGCACGCACCTAGTCGACGAGATAACGCGCAAGTGTGCTCTCGCCTGGTCCAGCCCTTCTTCACGACACGCACTCGCTCGCAATAGAAAAAACACTCAACAAATTTCCGTCCGTAACACTCGCAACCGCGCTCCACAAACATAACACAAGTGTAAACAGCGTGTAACCAACTCATCCTAATGCTTTAATAATATTACTATATACATTTAGTAAGCACAATGATTAAAATGATCAAAGTCCGGCGGCCGTCGCGGCCCGAAGACCTCGACGGCCTTCTCCTCCTCCGTCCGCTTCGACGTGACAATAATTAATAATATACATGCTATAAAATTACGAAAGTGATTCACCGTGTGTTGTCGCGCGTTTGTTCGCGTCGCGTCTCGTCCGCCCTCGGCGCAAATCATCATTTGAACAAGTCTAACTGCGGCGCAACTCAACTATTTGTTACTAGTGTGAAATTATGCGATTGGACGTCGCGCGCGCGTGACTAGCTAGTCTTGTGTCTGGAGCTCTTGGCGGCGGCGTCCGTCTCTTTGTCAATGTATATTCTAAACAGCTTCATCTTCGACCCGGGCAGCGATCTCAGGTGCGGAGCCATTCGTTCCTCGCCGACCGCCTTGTGAATCGCCACCAGGCAAAACACGGCGCTTTTGCGCGCGGAACTTTGCTCGTGGTCAAATGCCTACAAAAAAAATCCGACATTATTATTCATCACAAATAGCTAGACTAGACGCGAAAGTGGGCACGCCCATCGATGAATGTGTAATTTATACCTTGATCAGGCCGGGCATTAATGACGCCAGATGATCATCCGACAATTCGTTCGGATGTTGGTCGATCAATCTCGTAATCATTTTAATCGCGCCGTCGATTCGAGGATACGAGCTGGTTTGCACCAGCGGCGATAACGTGCTGACCACCGTGTGGAAGGGAAACACGCCCATCGCGTTCGTCGTCAATTCTGCAGCCAACTTCACCTGCAAAATAACGGCGGCATTGCAAAAACGAGAGATTTTGTCATTAATTAAGAACCGCACCTCTCTATTTTCACTACTAATGGCATCCAGGACTCTTAATGTGAGCAGTTCGATGAAATTACTCCAACACTGCTCCATCTCGGGCGTTTTTAATATTTCCGAAAGTATTCGCAAAACGACCACCATCGATTTGACCTCAGCTTGATTTAACGTGTCTAAGAAGATTTTTAGAAGTTTTCTGCAAATAACAAACAAATTTAAGTGTCAAGTAGACTCGGTAATTAGGCAACAGACAAAAGCGGAAATACTCACTTGAAATTTTGAATAACTGGATTTACTTTTCCCTGATTTATAACAGTAACTAGTTTCTCTAGCAAAGCGCATTTTTGTTCAATAGACAGCGGATTATCAACTAGACAATATTCTAAAACAGCCATCACCACTTCCTCCTCATTGATATCTGCAAACGAAAGGAAACATCATTAATTTGTTTTGAGATCGCGCCGAAAAAATGGACGTACTTTTGTCATATCCATTCGAATCCGTTTCCGTGATTCCATTCATCGAATGCGTCGCGTACGACGACCGCACCTGCAAACTCTCGAAGCGCTCCTCGATCGCAACGATCTCGCTCTTGATGTCGTTCCCGATGGACATTTGCGAAATGCCCGAATCGTGCGACGTCGTGTCGCGCTCCCTGTCCAGCTTCGACCCGGTCTCGTAGCTGTAATTCTGGATCTCGGCCGTGGTGCGCTTGAGACTCTTGTAGATCTCCTCGCTGTTCAGGTCGTGATTGTGCGTGGGCGTGCCGGGCGAGGTCGGCTTCGGGCTGCCGTTGTTGCTGACGCTGCGCATCTGATTGCGCACAACCTCCGAGGCGATGTCTTGCATCTCCTTCGGGAGCTCGCCCAGCATCAGCGTCACGTCCGCCACGCTGCAATTCCACATCGCGACGACGCACGTGCGCGCCGCGTTGCGAATGTCCGACGACTTCGAGTCCTTCACGTACGAGATGATCTTCTGCAGCGCCTGGCTCGCCGGAGGCCGCCGAACGAACTGCCCCGGCCCCGTGACGCCGTAGATCATCGTAAGGTACTTCAGCACGGCCATCTTGACTTTAGTATTGGGCGTTTGATTCGAGTCGACCAAGATGCGATACACGCACGTGAGCTGCAGCTCGACGGGGAAATGCTCTTTGACGTTGTCGAGCGTCGACTGGAGCTTTTGCTGCGCGGACGCCAGAAGATCGGTGCCGAATTTGAAGAAAATTCGATGCAGTAAAATGTACAGCCAATCGTGCAGGTCCACGCTGTGCCTATTGATGAGTTCATTGAGCGTATCCAGAAACATGGTCAGCACCTTCGTGTGCGAATCGACGAACATGCGCGTGCAGATCTCGGTGATGTCTTTCAGCTCTCGCGGTGTCAGCGAAGCGCCGTCTCTTAAATAACAGCTTAAGGAGCCGAGGCCGTCTTTGCGCTCCTGCCACACTGTGCTGGCGCACAGGTGAATGATTTCGTTAATGTCGTGGCACGGCTCCCAGTAATCCCTACTGCTCAGGCGATTCTGCGACCCGCTCCACGAATACGAATCGCTGGGTCTTCGGTACGAGTCGAAGGACCGCTCCGAACACACGCTGGACGTCTCCGAGTCGTCGGAATGATTCTCGATCGAGCGCATTCGACGCGGACTGTTGATGCGATGTCCGCTCGTGTCGATCGGGTCGTATCCCAATGCGTCCGCCAAGGCGGTCTCGGCCTCCCGGCTTTGCTGCAGAATGCGCTGGGCCATCACGGGCGGCCGGGACGCCGGACTCATCGGAGGACGGTCGCTGTTTCGTCGGAAGCGACTCAAACTGCCGCCTCTCGTCGGGCTCGTTTCGCGCGACGTGTCGCGGGAACCTGTGATGGATCTGGGAATGCCGGAGGAGAGTCGCCGCGGTCGCGGACTGTCGCTGTCCATGTTGTGCCCTATCCTATTGTAGTGGTAGTTCAATCGGGACGATGGAGATCCCGAACGACTAGTTGCTAAAGGTATAAGAGGATAAACAATCATCCAGCTTCTATAGGATTGCGAAGGTGAACTTACGTTGTGAATGCGAAACACCGGAGGTTCGACTGCGACTCCTTCCAGACCTTTCAGGCGACTGGGTCATCGGTGGTGTGACATCAATTTTCTTAGGCCGCGCTAAAATTATTCAATGAATATAAACCTCTGGGCATATCTAACGATAAAACTACTAACAACAAACAATACAACTACAATAAAGGTGTAATAAGTCTAGATGAGTACTGTAATTACCTGGTGACGTCTCTCCATCTGTGATATAAAAGATATCGACATGGAATTGAAAACGTTACGGGATTAATGCGTGTCCAAACTGTCTTCCTAAATGATCCTATTTTAAACTACTCTACTCGTGCAAGTGTAGTGTGAATAATTATCGTAGTGTGTCGTGCGATGCATAATGAGCTTCAAAGCAAACTTGATTACATCGAGAAGAAAAACACGAAACTTACGCAAACTGGCCGTGCCAGAGTTGACCTTCTGCCGCGACATCGCGGAATACTGATTGCGCGCTTTCGCGCGTTGCGCCGCTTGCAGATCGATGGCGGAATTGCTCCGAAATCCTTTCCGTCCATTGGCACCTAAAAACAATCATTTTACAACGATGCAACAAACAAAACGCCGCACAATCGCAATCATAGGAAAACGACGAAAAGAGTGTTTGCGCAAGTGTCTGGAGCTGTGACTACGACAAACAAACAAGAACAATGACAACGTGGTGAAAGAGTGCACGTGGTGTGTATGTACATCGAAACGACAAGAAGCACAGAAAAATTCTTCACGTACTAGACAAGACCGGTATACCGCTCCTCTGCTGCTTATAGGTCCTCGGCAAGGAGGGAGCGCGCTGCAAGCCGCAGTACAGATTCTCCGTACTGCCTGCGCAACGTGCACGCGAATCCGTCAAAGCAGCGTGATCAAAGCGTACACAACGCACACGTTAAACTTCGCCACATCGTATAACAAACTCGCAAATGAGGACGATCATTTAGAACGGTTTATTGGCACAGGGATGTTTATAAGTGAATATGGAAACGGTCGAGCGGGACTTCGGAAACGGGACGTAGTAGTTACCTGTCGAGAGCGGCGTGGGCATCTTGCGAACGGGCCGGGAGCTCATCGACGCCGGCTGCGCCAGACTGCCGCTGGACGAACTGCTCGAGAGGCAGAGCTCGCTCTGCAGCGCCTTGCGATGGCTGGGATCCAACGACTGCAGCAGCGACTCGGCCTGCTCGGGGAAATGGTCGCGGAATCCACGAAAAGCCCTGACCGCCCAAAAACGACACGTTAACGCACACAACCCCGCGATTTCGTTTGCGTCGCGGAAAGTGACTTACTTTCTGGACAGCACTCGTGCCTCGGAATCGGCGTCGGCGATGCCGCGCTTGACCGACTCCTGCAGCAGGGCGATGTGCTTCTCGAGCGGGTACGCCGGCCAGAAGCTCAGGATCACCTCCAGAAACTCGCAGCAGCTGCGCCGGATGTCTTTGCTCTTGGAATTTTGCAGATTGTGGGTGATGATCGGAATCAACCTCGCGCTCTGCGTGTATTGTATGATGAACCGCACGCACGTGTGACCCGACGTTGCCATAATCTGGAAACACGCGAGACGTCAATATCACGACTAGGGTAACGTTGGGGCAAATTGCAGCACTCACTTTGGCCGAATTTTGAATTAAATTAATCAACGACTGCAGCAACAGCTCCGCAGCGTGATCGAACTTGCTTCCGATGCTCTGCGCCAGGAACGCGATCGTTATGCAACCTTCGCGAACCACCTGCGAGCGCAGGTCTTTTATCGTCTCCATTAATGGCCGCTCTAAATTTCGCAGGTTCGCGTGAAAATCCTCAAAGTCCGTCGCGCCCGCTATTATCAGCGAGCGTATCTTCTTGAGCTATAAAATCCGATGGTAATTAATGCGACATTATGCATGCGAACAACTTACAGCGTCCACTCGCTTATTCCAATCTTTACTGCTATCGGAGATAATGTCTTGTATCGACTTCATGTGATCATTCACTTCGCGCGGAGTAAATAACTGTATAGTGGGCACGTCTTCGAATTGCTTAAGAAATACTTCTTCGTCCACTGCACCGGCACCACCTGCACACCAAGCAATGATTTAATGGCATATAATGTGATTAGACGGTCGAAGGCTGGGGGGGACGATATTTAATACCTGACGACGAATATGCCGTGGAGCCAGTCCTCATGACAGAAGGCGTCTTCTTGATGGCCGAACCGAGCCCGGCCTTCTTCACGGGTAAAGTCGGCTTGGCCATTACTGCTCGATCCACGTCGTCAGAATATACTGCAAGAAATATATAAGAATCGCATGTGACTGACCGCGCGGTGTGTCAAATCGACGAAACGTCCAGCGGACAAAACAAATCGACATCCAATGCCGGAGACGATCCGAACGGCGTGCCGCCAAAAAAAACTCACGATCTATGCTCGTCGTGGCGGTCCGCAGCAGCTCTCCGGCGGCGCGCACCTCGTCGAAGCGCGCCAGCAGGACGGCGAGCTTCTGCGCCGGCACTAGGTTCCGCTTCTGCAGGTCCAGCCGCAGCTTGTCGCCCACATGCTTGTACAGATCGACCAAGGTTGCGAACGCGGTGTCGCGCACCGGCGACGTCGGGTCCGAGAGCAGCTTGACGATGTGCGGAATGAATTTGCTTAATGTCACCGACTGCGCGCCATGCCTAAAATTAACCGCAAGACGCCGCTCTCAAACATCAACGATCGCAATTCGCGCGCGCGCGCGCATGTGCAACTTACTCGTTGAGCGTGTTGACCAGACAGCGCAGCACCTCCTCCCGTATCTTCGCGTTCTTGTGCGTGAAGCCGGGCGTGAGCTTCTCGAGCAGCGACTGCGGCGAGAGCACCTCGCGCTCCAGCAGCTTGAGGATCAGCAGCTGCGCCTTCTCGCGCACCGTGTCCTTGGAGTCGCCGAGGCGATCGATCACGCACGGCAGCACCGTCTGCAGGTACGGACGAAAGTCGTGGCCCAGCCGATCGGCCAGATAGGTCATTATCTCGATGCCATTGCTGGAGACCTGCGAAGCGCCAAAAATGCAACGCGAATTAGCGACAAACTCATCTTCGGCGAACCTCCGACGCACCTGCACGTCATCGCCAACATTCGCACGATATCAAAAACGGCACAAGAACACCGAAATTCATTACTTTTTACTGAATCACATCGATACGCTGGTGCGACTGGCGGCGGCCTATTGTCCGCGGCGTTTATGGAGCGCCGACGTTCTACATGGGCACGAGGTATGAATATGAACGGAAAAAGTTGTCCTGCCATAAAGAGACACTCCGAACGCGTTGAATTAATCACCTGCACAACATCTCCATATATTCTAATACGTCGAATTCGCTCGATTTGTGAAACACATTCTCGTTCGCATAAAAACGGCGCAAACATTCCTCGGATTCTGATCGCCGCGATTAAGCTAATAATCCATTGATGCAGCCCGTTCATTCATAACGCTGGCAATAAATTACGGTTGGCCAAATTGCATCCACGAGCGGACGGAATGACTTCTTAATCAGAGCCGTCATCAAAGCCCACATAAAAACGCACAAACCAAAGCCGTGAAATTAATGCGTTTATCGCGTGATGCAATGCGCTAACAATAAGCTAGTGCGGCTCTGGCGACAATTGTTAATAATAGAATTTAAGTCATTTATCATTGCGTGGGCGAAGCCCATCTCAATTATAGCGCACCTAGCAAATAAAGCGAGTCGCGATTCGCAAAACATACTTCCTCTCATTCTGTCCTCCGCTACTCCTTTAAACTACATTAAACGTAAACAAAGTAGACAATGGACTTGGCCAACATTCATAATACTAAACTGCGATTTTTTTCGAGAAAAATTCTATATCTACGAAGACCACATCGGTCGGCATGAAATTCTTCCTCGGTCATGTAGGCAGCCGCTAATATATGCGGAATGTATCATAGCCAACCACACAGAAAATCGTCGTGCATCGTGTGTACAAACATTCCAAGACCTTGTAATACTTCTCACACAAAAAATATTCACCGAAGCATCAGGATTATCTAACTAATATTTAGATCCACGTGACATTTCATTTATCAGACGTGATTAATGCTCAAATTTATGGACGATACTAACAGTTACGGTCCTTCGTGGACAAGGTGAATAAAATCAAATTTTATTTCATTTTTATTCCCGTCCCATACGTATTGCGCTGTAAAATACAATAATTGCAATAATTATCTTGCTTTCCCACAATTATTGCCGCAATTAACAAATAACTTCATTAAAATTTTAATATTTTACGACACGGGTTGCAGAACGAGGCAATTTCGATCAATTCGACAATTATCTATTGAATTTACCTATCAAAACAGCTGATTCATATTTCGCGACAATTGACAATCAGGTTTGAATAAAAATAGCCGTGACTCACGCGCCCGACGCTTTTGCTAACTGCAACTGCAACCGATTTATACAGATCGATTTTAATTTTAATTTTTAACGTTACGGTTTTATTCAGTAACATTCCTCGGACGTTAATTGAACAGATTTATTTAAGGACCACTTTGTGGTCCGCTTTCTTCGTAATTTCATTTGCTTGTCGAGTGCTTTCGTGCTGCAGAGATGCAGCCGCACTCGAGCGGTGCTTATCGTTGGAGCGGCGAACGTTACCGATATAATTCGCCCGTTTTGCATGCGCGCCCGCTATAAATACGAATCTATTTGAGTTTCGCCGGCGACGCGAACGGCCTAAGAGATTTTCAAGCAGGAAGTCCAAGGCGCCGACCGTTGGCTTGCCAATGCGTTATGCAAACAACGAAAAGGCGTCGATTTAATGTCGCGCGCCGGCGGTTAATTTTAAGGCGCTGATAAGCGGTCGCGGCGCGCGCGCGAAAGTGACGCAAGCGAGCGTTGCGCTTGGCCGGGCGAAATGTTTTCTATTTGCGCGCGGCGCTTCTTCTCGCGGCGCAAGGTCGAGACGCCGGCGAATACAACGCGGCGCGACGCGCGCTTGCACGGAGAGCTCCTGCTCTGGGAATTGATTTAATTAAGAACGCTTTCGTGGTCGGGCGGATGAGCGATTTAATTGTTATTAATCAAGTGGAAAGTCTAAAGTCGAGCGGCGCAGCGAACGTGCGGCGTAACAATAAGCGCACGGTCGAGTGGTGATCTCTCAGCGCCGTCCGCTGATTAAACATTTTCGTTTGCACCTTCGTTGTGAATATACACAAAAACAAACGTTATCAGTTTTCAAGGTTTTACCTATCAAACAACGTAATAAAAATCTTTTACATTACATTTCGCCTTAGTTTTTGTGAACATTTTGCGAATGTTGAGCTTTTTGGATCAATTTTCGCGACATTTTCGTGGAAATCGACCCGACAATTATTTAATTACCAAAATAAACTTTTTCGCCTCTCTAAATTAAAATGTTCAGAGTTTTTGTCAATAATTTGTGGAAAAACGTTGATTTTAACCAAATTAACACCGGAAACCACGAGTTCAACTGGATATTAGTAATTTATAAACCAAAACAACTTTTCATTTGTATTTTACATGTGAATAGCAGAAAATTATGCATTATTAACAATTTACTCAAACTCAAAGAAATAGATATAAATCAATCGTTATCATTGATCTACAAAGTTACATTGTCAAACAACTCTAAAAAAATCTTCCGCATTAAATATCGGTTGAGTGCAACCCATTAATTACCACTGTCCTCATTTGAGGATGGGAATATCGACAATTTTGTACATTTTTTGTCATTTTATACGACAATTTTGTGTTTCTCGTGGACATCGAATGTTTTACCTCAAAAATATGCAAATAATCGGAATAATTATCAATAATTTGGAGAAAATCGCATGAAACAATAGATTTAGCTGGATAAAAGTAATGTATAAGTCGAAACAACTTTCAAATTGGGTATGAGGCTCACCATCACCACCTGATCAATTATTTTCATTTATACTTTCCCTGTGATTTGACAAAATATTTACTCAAACTCAAATAAACAGATAGAAATCAATCGTTATCAAGGATCTGCAAGGTTACATCTGTTACACAACTCTACGAAAATCTCCTGTATTAAATATCGATCAAGTTCAACCCATTAATTGCCAGTCCTCATTTGACGAGGGGAATATTCACGATTTTGTCAATTTTTAGTTGTTTCATGAACATCGCCTCTAAAACCAACGTTTTACCCGAAAAACATGTAAATATTTGTAAGTGTAATCAATTATTTGTGGAAAACCGCACAAAACGCTGGATAAAAGTAATTTATAAACAAAAACAAATTGCATTTTGGGTAATCATCATCGTCTGATAAATGATTTCCGTTTGTAATTTCCATGTGAATTGCACAAAATTTTGCATAATCGACAAAATATCTACTCAAACTCAAATAAACAGATGGATATCAATTGTTATCAATGATCTACAAGATTACATCTGTCAAATTTTGTGTTTTTCATGGACATCGCCTCTGAAGCCAATGTTTTACCCCAAAAACAAGCAAATATTTGGAATTATTTGCCAAAACTAACAAATGACAAAATGAAATAAACTGGATAAAAGTAATTTATAAACCGAAACAACTTTAAAAGTGTGTTTTAGGCCAATATTCCCCCTTTTAACGCATTCTCCATTGTTATGAAAATGCAAAACTCCACGCGCACAATGCACATCAATCTTGTCATTGTTCCGCTATAATTTTCACACGTGAGGAGTACGTGCGCAGCAAACAACAAAAGCACAACGCGTTCTGTCGCGCAGAGCGAACGCTCGGACTAACGAAACACCCAGTAGCGCAAAACCGCCTCCTTAATAAATGTTTAACCAGAGCTTGATTCAACAAGTATTGATTCTGGTGTGATGGCACAAGCACACAAAATACAGCTGCTCTCATAGAGGAATTACCTTGTAATTGCTGCTTTGCATCCAGGGCACCAGGCCATCAACAAGTTGCCCAATGTCCTGGCAGACAATCGGGTTGGATGGCTCTGCGAGGAATGCCAGCAGGTCCATCCCAAGTTGCTGGCGAAACTTGGTGTCGTTCTTGGGCAGAAGTGGCATGAAGCCATCCAGATCCCTTGGACAAGTGTATGCCATCGTGGCCTATTCTGTAATCGAGACATTTGTTAATTAGTGCCGGGAGTGCAGGCGCGAATCGATTGTGATTGGGGGATGGTTTGGTTTCGGAGGTTTCGGAGGTTTTGATGATGCGCGGGGTCGGAGGATTCGGTCTCATAACCACACATTACATCATCCCGGGGAGCACCACCCCGGCCGCGAAACTCGTTGCGATGTTTTCGTCAACACCATGTATATCGGCGCCCGCACTCGCCCAGCGCTTCCGATCGCATCGATGCGAATACTATAAATACCGACGCGGCGTACGCACTCGGGCCGGCCGCGCCGCCGCCGCCGGGGACGCGCCGAATGCGCCGCGGGGCGCGTTCGCGATAAAAGCGCGAGCGGCGCGCTCGCGTGCCGCCATGCGGCGGAGGCTCGGCGAAAATCGCGAGGAGCGTTCGGTGCGATCGCGCCTGTTTTCGGCGGCGGCGCGGCCGCGCGCCGTCTACTCACTTATTTCCACCGTCGTATTCGCATGGACGAGGGCTCGGCACACGCGACGCACGGAAAACGCTCGCTGCTCCGCCGAATTCGCACTGTTTCACGGCAATTTTTCTAATCTAACTTCCTAAGCCTCACTCAGCCATTACTATGTCGAGAGCGAGAGCTTCTTTTTGACAACACGAGCGCGGATCGCAACCGGGCCAGTGTCACTAGCTGTTTGAGCGTTTCGACCGCCAGCGCTATCTACAAATCGATAAAGGAACGTTGACGTAACGTGCGATAACGCCGCTTTCGCACAATCACGCAGATTATTATGATAAACATGATAATATCTAACTGAAATTCATTTTAAAAATGAATACTGTTGGAAATATGAATGAATATATTATTCTTCTTATATATTAATACGGCGTGCACCGCGTGCAAGAACATAGGCAACTATCAACACACGCAGCACTGTTGCTGACACATATTATTTGCGATATTTGCCTAAAACCACTTTGGAGACTAAAGATTATTCGAAATATAAATCTATAAATTATTTACACTTATTTTTGTATGTGATTATGCAGGTCGCGCATTAAAAACAACGTAAAACTCGCCAAACGCATCAAACCTAAATTAGCTGTACAACATAGGCAACTTTAAATGCACGCAAAGTCGTTGGTAAACATATTTGCCGAAAACCAATTTACGAAGTGAATACGTAGACGCTATTCAAAATATAAATGAATAAATTATTTACACTTATTTTTCTATGTGATTATGCACGTCGTGCACTAAAAATAACGAAAATCTCATCAAACTTACACTAGCTCGATATGGAGCTATAACATAGGCAACTTTAAATGCACGCAAAACTGTTGCTGCCAGTTTTCCAACTTTAATAGACTTCATGTAAATATAAACAATGTAAAAATGTATAATCTAAGTATAAATAATCCCAGTCTTGATCACAAAATATGATACAACACTTCTCTTCATCCGGCCGGGTCGTCTCTCTTGACTCGCTTGAACCTGGTGAGCTCCCCCTCGTAGCTTTGCGGCAACGCCCCGAAAATGTCGCTGTCGGACAAACCGGATATCATCTGATTATTCCTGTTCGCGTCCTCGGAGCTTCCGGCGTTCGAGGTTCTAACGCTTTGGTCGCCCTTGCCCTTACGCGATCTCGCCGTGTCCATGTGAGCGTTGCGTCCGCGGATCGCCGCGAGATGGCGTATCATCGGCCCGCCTCCGTGCAGCGCCGCCATGTTGCCCTCGCCGGCGGCGTTCTCGAGGATCTGCCGCTTGTTGCGATTGAGCGGCCTTCCGTTCGCGTCGTACAAGTAATTGCTGTTGTCGTACGCGTCCTCGTTCATCCGAGCGACGTAGTCGCGCGCGTTCACGTTGCGCTTGCTCATCCGGCCGGCGTCCGCCGGATTCGCCAGCGCGTCGTACTCGTTGTCCAGGTCGTCGTAATTGTCCGCCTCCTGCGCGGCGCGCTTGCGCACGAGGTTCGCGGTGCGGTCGTCGAAGTTGTCGTCGTCGAACTCGTCGCTCTCGTCGTCCGCCTCGTCCTCGTCGCCGCGATAGTTCCGGAAGCGCACGTTCTGCACGTCGTAGTCTCGCTTGTCGCGCGGGCCGTAATCGTCGTATTCGTCGACGTATCGCCGCCGCCGCCGCATGTTGTTCTCGCTGTCGAGGATCTGCATGTCGTCGATGCTCATCAGCGGCTGCGTGCGGCGCTCTTGGCGCACTTTGGTCGGCTGCCGTACTGCGATGGCTCGTTTGCTCAGATCTCCATCCTCACTTGCAAGAAAACGCGCGTTAGTTACGCGCGGCGTGGATGAAACACGGGTTAACACGCAACTCACCTGCTCTTGTCGAGTTGCTCGTCCGCCACGTTCGATTCCGACTGCTTGTCGGACTTCAATCTGTCGTCTTTGTCTTGTTCCAGTTTGTCGTCGCCGCTCGTCGTCTCGTCATCGCTGAGCTTTGGCTCTGGACTGTCGGTGTGGACCTCCAGCTCGGTGCTCGCTTGGCTCATCGGATTCGCACCAGACTTCGTCGGCGTCTTTGTGCTCGCCTCGAAAGCGCGGAACTTATGCTTGTTGCCGCTCTCAGCAGACGGAGGAGAGTTATCTGAAGCAGCCTCAACTTCTTTAAACTTGGTCTTGGCCTCTTCTTCCTGCTCGCTTGCCTGGTTGTGAAACGATTTGTCCTTTTTCTCCGCACTTTTCTTCTCCCGCGCCTCGCGCTTCATCACGACCGCGTCCCGCCCGGAATTAATCACCAAATCCGACGAATCCGCATGATTTTCCGCGATGGCGGCCACGCTTTCGGCATTATTAACCTCCGGATGCTGCAGCTTGTCGTCCCTCTCCAGTTTCTTGGCGGGCCCGTGCAGTTCAACTTCTACGTGCGGTCCAGGACCTGCTTCTCCATACCGAACGCCGCGCTCGCTTTTGATGGACTCCGTGAGCGTGGCGCTTTCTTTCACCAACTTTTCGAGCTTTTCCGCGTCCAGACCGCCCGCAACAGCAGCAGTGAGTTTGGAATTTTTCGTCGCAAGGGCACGCGTCACAACCGGGTGTTCGTGCGCAGTCCCTCTCGCTGCATCTGGGTTTTTGCCCGGGCGAAACCCCAAGCTTTTTGCCGGCGGCGCTACAAAAACAATTTGGTAGATTTCTAGGATATTTCTGTCTAATATTAAGGCCTACCTTCACGCTTGACCATGTGCTCGACGTGTTCCTCTTCAACATCGTCGATCAGGTCATCTTCAATATCCCGCTTTTGTCGAATGTGTTGTTTCAGAGCATCTGGTTCGGTATTTTGCACCAAGCCAATGCCGTCTGTATCCTCGTCGAGTAGATTTCGCTTTTTCCTCGATTTCTGTTCAGGCTCGCTGATATCATCAAACTTTTCATTGACAGCTTCCTTTAATTTGGTCTCCTTCGCCCCCTGCTGATGCTTATCGTCCCCTTCATTGCTGTCCAAAGCTTGGATCTCCCGCTTGACTTGCTCCTTGATTTCGCTGATCTTGTTCTGAATGTTACGCTGCAGGCGCTTCTCGTATTCCGAATCATCTGTTTGTTTGTCCCGCTTTTCGAAGTCCTCGCCTTTGCCCTTTTTGAGGTTCTCCGCTTCGACCGCGCTGGCAGACGCCAAAGGCGACTTGTTTCCGCTGACTGTCAGATCCCCAGAAGCTTCGAGTCCCTTGACAATATCGTCCTGTTTGGCTGCGCTCGCCTGCTGACGTTTCTGACGGATGAAGCTCTCTCCTTCACTGCGATAATCCGCAATCTTGGGCGTCTTAAGCGATTCATCCCCTATCTGCGCATCGGCGCTTTTCTTCTCTTTGACCGAACCAGAAACTAGGGCGCTCGATTCGAAGGGCTTCGTGTGCGTTTCCTTCGACAGGCCAATTTTGTTAGCGCCATTATCCAAATCTTCGTCTTCCATGACGATTTCCCGCTTGTCCACGGAATCGCCGTCGAGATTCGTCGGGTCCTCGTCGTCTGCGCTGATCGTGTTCAAGTCACTAATGATTTCCTTCAAATTGTTCTCGATCACCGATAGCTTCGAATCGCCTTTAGCATCGGCCTTTTTGGCGTCGCGCTTGCGCTCGCTTTTCTCCACGTTGGAGACGTCCAGGAGGGGCTGGTCCTGAAAGTGGGGATTCATTCGGAAGCCCCGCAAAACACTGTCCGCTTCCAGGTGGTCCGAATCGTGCTTGACGTAACTATCATCCCCGATTGGAGTGTCAGCATTATCGCGTTTATTAAAACTACTTTGCGGGTACGTCTCGTCTTGAAAGGTTTGATACTCGTAGATCCTCGATATCGGCTACAACAGAAGCATTGAAAGACTGTCCGAAGTTAGATCTATTTAGTGTTTATACTTCGAGTATCCCTATGGGCTTTCCATCCTTGTAAACTATGCCATAGGGGCTTCTGTGTCGCTTGAATTTCGGGCGATTTTGATAGCTCTTGAACGCGTGGCGATCTTCGTTCGCGCTCGCGGCGACCGCCTCCCGTTTGGCGAGAGAGACAGCCGGTTCATTTCTAGAGCAAGTGTGACTTTAAGAGCGACGCAGAGGATGTGTGACTACTTGCCTTGTGAGGTAGTTTCCGCCTGTCAGAGCCTTGGCAGCCGAGAATCCTGCATAACTTAGAAATAGTAGAATAATTGTATAACACAGTAAAACGCGGCATAATCTCATAATATTAAGATTGCGAACGGGAGACAAATTGTCATATTAGACAGGCGTTGCGTTTGTCTCCGTACAACTGACGCGTTGCTGCAGTTACCAGAGGTCGATATTTTTTGATTTCAAGAGAACATCGGACTGGAAGTCAATGGCGTGACAGCTCATGGAGC
>JARRAA010028771.1:0-10845 GCA_030557295.1 Ecitodaemon sp. MM-2014
AACTGTGATCTCAATCAATTGTCTCGAAAGGTGGCTCCTGGCGGCCTCTAGCTTCACCGGGAATAACTACGTCTAAATAAATGTCTTAATTATTGTAAAACAATTTTTGACTTTGAAATATACATCATTATACAAAGAAACCCTTCATATAATAGGTTAACTACCTCAAAATAGACGTCTTAATGATTGTAAGTGAAATTTTCAACATTGAAAACATATCACAATACAAAAAACCCTTTTTATAGGTTAGGACTCATTCACAATTCGTTTATGAGACCTATGGGAGTATTTGATAACCTAAAGCTTGGTGTTGTCATCGGCCACCTATCGAGACAATTAATAAGGTAATAAATTGTCTCGATAGGTGGCCGATGACAACACCAAGTTTTACTAAGAATAATAAACTCAAAATAGATGTCATAATTATTGCACAAGAAATTTTGCACCAAAACAAATCATAATATAAAGCCCTCTGTATAGGTTAGGATTGATTCCCCATGGATCTCCATCGAAATGTAGCTCATGGCGTCATCTTGCTGTGAAAAGGAGAGGTAGCTCAAAATAAATGTTTAAATTATTGGTTAACAGGTTTTGAATCTTGAAAACACATCATATAACGAAGAAACCCTCTATATAGGTCAGCATTCCTCGACTATTCGTTCATGGCATGTTTGCAAATAGTCATGAATATCAATCAATTGTCTCGCAAGGTGGATCATGACGCCATCTAGCTTTGCAATGAATAACTGCTACAAAATAAAGTGCTTAATTATTGCAAAACAATTTTTGTGTTGATTTGTTTACTTTGTGTTATCGCGTTGCCACCTACATATCAGAAGTTCAACTAGACCAAGGAACAACATCACAAACATAAAACAAAACAATACACACGAATCCACGCGTTTTTATTTGTTGAATTTATACAACACACGCGAGTTTCGATCGCGTTCCGACACGCCATTTAACACTCGACACGAAAAACTACACAAAATCATATAAAACGTAAAGCAAACATCAAAGGCAATAAAAGCTTTGTTTGCGTTGAGGTTAGACGTTTCCTTTTATTGTGGATTTATACGAAAACAGCGATTTCTTCGACTCTGGGAGTTTGCAGCTTTTTTACGACTTCGCCGAGACATTTTAATGGTCTTTCTCATTAATATTTGTGATAAATCGTTAGGAGAAATTGTCTAATGGCAAACCTACCTACGCCAGAATATTCCAAAGAAAGCAATCTGTTCGTTTCGTTTGTTTTATTGTTGGTGAATTTGCGGCGGGTTCGATGGCGCTGCGCCGCGATCGTTTATTTTCGACGTCGGCGCGTTTAACTTCACCGTGTAAATTGTTCAAATATAATACGAGCAGGCTTGCTTCCTGCTCAAATTGTTATTTCTTACTTTGAACAATCGCAAAAGGCACCCGTGCATACAAAGTGTTTTATCTGATTCCCGCTTGGCAGCGGCCGGCGCGAGCGTGTCGTCGTCGCTCGTCGGAATTGGTCGGATTTGCTCGCGAATTGGAACCTAACCAAATTTAAGCTTTCGCGCCGCGCGCCGTTGCCAATTCGCCGACGGGGGCTGGCCGCCGCCGGGGCACGTAATATCCGCGCGCTTTCGCATGACTATTAGCATGACCAGTAGTTACGTGCGGAGGCTTGCATGACGTTAAACGCAGGCCAATTATACGACCGTAGCGCATCGGGAGGCATTCGGTTTCAGTTTTCATCGGTTTTCAGCGCGTCGCCGTGCCGCGCCGGCGCGGGGTTTACGGCCGCGTCGGTTGTGCCTACCGCCCGCAATAATAGCCAGAACGGCGGATCGGGACGAAGAGTTCGGTTACGTCCGCGCGGCCGGCGCGCCGCCGCCCGCGCCGCGCATTCGCCACGCCGCGCCGCGAAAGCGTCTGGCGCCATGTCACGCTCAGCTTCTCGTCGCACCGGGACCGGGGGCTTATTGTTTCTCGTCGAAGCTAATGTCGCTAATATCGCGGTGCGATTTTTCCCCCAGCGCATCAAAGGCAGCGCGACAATGCGCGCCACGGTAACGAACGATTGTTGCGCCGGCGACGCCGCCACCGTCCGCGGCCGCCGCCGCGGCGCGAAATTAATCGCAATTTATCGTTTCGCATTATAGTACAATGAAGGCTAAGCAGTCATGTAATCGGACATATTACTTTGCGGCATTAGCTCATTTTACGCTCAAGTAGCGCAGATAAGGCGCCGATTATGCGGACGGGCGTTCAATTCAATCGGCGCGGACTTATCATGCGAGCTTTTTATTTTATCGCGCTGCACGCTTTTTATAGCAAACTTTTTAACTGGCGTGTAAACATTTGCCGGGTGAAAATATCACTGCGAGCGCGTCGTTAAGCGTCGCGTCTTTTATGCATCTCCATGTTAATGTCAGTAATAAAGTCCGCGTCGAGCTTTAGAGCTTCCTCTAGGCACGGCCAATGAGTTTATCCGCGCGCGACGCGACGCGTGCATCGTCGACTGAATGAATCGTGCGATACGCATGTGCAATCAAAGAAACATTCGTGCGACGAGCACAAGAGAGATATTATATTAACTTTGACTTTTTATAGCCACTTCCCGACTTAATAACATAATAAATTCAGCGCGAGGTGCGTGAGTGTACGCACGCGGAAAGTAAGAAAGGAACATTACGATAAGCGATTTCTATGAATATCTTGTGCACGATCAATAAATTTTTAAACTACAGATACCTAGAAGAGGAAGATTGATACGCCTTGCTCTTGCAACGCCATCTAGTGAACAATCATCTAACTTATTGACGTTTAGACGGATTGATGGCGATCTTGATGTTTTTGAGTAAATTTTTAAACTACAAGTGGGATAGTAAGATGATTTCGGGGGATATTTCTGTGTCAAAACACCATCTATTGGTTATTGCTGGAAATTGGCCTGTGGAGTAACCAAGCAACATAACTTGGTTCCGGTTTATGTTCCCTGCATGTGAGATGTTATCAACTAGTAAAACAATATGCTATTCACAAACGTCGCATCGAATATCGCATCAAAATTGCCATTTTGCATTCGCTCGGCGTGGATTATGATAAGAGGAATTAATGTTACTAATTGTGAGCGCCATGCTTCCGTCGTAAACTTAGGCATTTACGAGCGTTCTGAGAAGTCCTGCACGTACTTGACTGCCCTCGCCCGCATATCAACGTGAGAACTGCCGCCGAAGATTGAAACGTGAAACACTAAACCCGTTAATAAGACGGACGCGACTTTCGTGTCGTTTTCTTCATTTTCTAAAGGAAGGCTCGAGTTCGAGCAACATTACAAATATCCGCGCGAAGGGGCTTACCGTTTTTGCGCGCGCCGTGCGCGCGACGATGGATGATGATTAATATCATTAATTTCCCAATCAACGTTTCGGAAGACTCGACAAGACGCCGCTCCGAGTGCCTTAATTGCACAACTAGAGAAGTTGCGCGCGGAACAAAAGAGCGCCCCGCCGGAGGGGCACGGGAAAGTCGCCGAGTCGACGCTGCTCGACAATCGAAACTTATTGCTTCGCGCGTCGGGCGCTGTAAATTGCTAAGACAACAAACTCGAAACTCCGAAACACGGAAAACAAAAGGCGTCGGAGGCGGCGGCGGGCCGCGCGGAGCGCGCGCCGGTCGATGCGACGTCAATGCACAGATGCGAACTCGTGAATAATTATGTACGAATCAATTATGGCGACGATTTATCATGCGCGCATTGGAGCACACGCACGCCTCTGGCGTTCGCTGACATCGCGACATCAATCATATTTCAGATTCATTACGCTCCCGCTGGAAGGAGCGCTTGAAAGCTTCGCGCGGCTCCTCGGCGCAGACATGGCTTTCTATTAAAATATTGTTGTGTTTAGAAGCGTAGGCTGCGAAATTTGCATCTATTAAATGTAATTAATTAATTGCTTAATTAACTTTCCAGTCCTGCCGAGGCGAGAGACGCTGACAGCTCGCGTCCGACGCGAGTGATTTAGATTTAGCGTTTAGGCTTTAACGCGAAGTCGGCGCCTAAAAGTTAGATTGGAAGCAGGGGAAAAGCGAGGTTGGATAAAGGAGCATAAGTCACTCTGTTGAAACAAAAGGCACGGGCAATGATACGATCGTAAAATCATTTGACAATTGATAATGTTTGTGAATTGCGGACAGTTATTCGGATGAGTGTATTCCGAAACAAGGCACGACATCATCGACAGTATTTTAGTGGATGACAAAGTGCGGCACGAAGTCAATAAAAAACAATCGCCATGTGCACAAAGCAGGCACGTTAAACATGCATGTGAAGATCTCTGCGCGTGCATACCTAGGAGACATCAAGCTTTTATAAACTCGTCTCGCTGCTCGCACTCCTCCTGCGACTATTGACGCCGATGAATAGTAATTGTCGTTTGTTTCGTTCGCAACAGCGCATTGTTTATCATGCGCGGAGACAAGCGGCGCGATGTCGCGCCGAGGCGAAAATATTCTTTTCCTCGGCGGCATGTCGTTCGATCGGGGCGCTGGCCGCATGCGACGGCGACGAAATTTGCAAGCGTCTGCATTCGCGAGCGTCCCCGAGAGAGCGCCGCGCGGCCGCCTCGAATTTAATTTATCGCCCTCGCAGCATTATGCAAATGTCCCCACCTCGCGATAAGACGCGCCCGTCGCCGTTCAAGGTGGAATAAGCTTGACAATAATTGAAAACACGCATCCTCTTTATGTATAATTAATAAGAGGCTCATTTAAGAGCTGTCGGTCTTGTCGGGCGCGCCGATAACGGCGTTATCTCGCGTCCGATAGCCAGTCGGGTTGGCGACACGCTCCGAGACCGAACTTTTCGACGGCGGCGTGAAGGATCCGGCCGCTTCGGCGCATGCATCCAGGATGCGCTCGTCGAAAAAGCAACAAAACGCGCGACAACGCCGAGGCCCGAGCGAGGGCGAGCGGAGAGGTTTTTCGAAGCTTTCCAGCTTTTGATACCGCGCGCGCTCGCGCTCTTCGTACGCGGGCCGCGCACCTATTGGTCCAGCCGGCGGAGGACGAGAGAAAAAAAGCAACGCAGCGCTAATAAAAAAAGGTACACGGCATCGTTGGTGTGTCCACCCGAAAGCGAGCGACCTAATTGATGTGTCGTTTTTGTTTTGCTTAATACGACGCGCTCGCCGGCGGGCGGCGGGCAGTCGGGGGGGCGCCGCGGACACGGTTTGCCCATTAAAACGTCCGGTGTATCGGCCGGTCCGATCTGTGCTAGATAGATGACGGCTCGCAAGACAAATGAAGCGCGATCCCAACGACCCGCTCGCCGGTAACATTATATAGAGCCGCGCGCCAGGTTTTTCTGCCCGCGAGCCACCCACACCTCCACTGGAGTCAACCCCGGCTTCGAGAGGAGCAAACAAGCTCAGCCAAACAAACAGCAACAGCGCCGGCACTCTCTCGCCGCCTCTCCCTCCGGCCGGTTTTCATTCATTCCACACCTGTAATAACCATCATGTCACATTAAAGCATCATTTGGATTTCGTTTCAATTTCCTTCTGAAAGCGCACGTCCTCGCCGCGTCCAGTCATTTGTCAACAGCTGTACAGTTATCTACGATAAAGTCGTCTTATTAAAAAAGCACCGGATCACGATCAGCCAAACTAAAGACCTTCTCCAAGAGGTGAGTCGCGATGACGTGCATTAAAACGTGTGATCCCACTCAACGTTTCGAGCATCGGAACGCGTCGAAACTATGATTTATGAGGGAACCAATTTATGTGATCCGCCGTTACGAATTCCATTCGGGAGATGTCACGGCCAGCTTCTGTTTACCCCGCCGCCGGCGATTGTCATCGCGCAGCGTGGAGCAGAGGAAATCATTAATTTAAAACCAATTAACCCCGGACGCTGCAAAAGAGATAAACACGAATTCGCACGGCGCGTTTTTATGTTTTTCGGACTTTCCTCGACGCAATTGTGGGCTGGTGGCGTCTGGGAGACGCGTATTTACATAAAATAAAAGTTTATGGTCGATGATAATAAAACCGGCGGGCTGGATGCTCGTTTAATTAAACCGCAGACCAACAAGAGAGCAAAGAAACTCGAACGAGTCTCGAATACTGAATGAATGAGACATAGTAAACCTTGCGACACTCAACCGGCACACACGGCAGACAATTCTAACCTCGGATATGGGCCGAAGGCAATATGTAAAATGTGTTGCCTAGCTTATGCATGCGCAAAGTTTTAATCTTGTCGTGTTCCCAGATATTAAACACGCCGAGTAAATAAAGTGCAATGAAAACAAATAAACAAGACTGCGTGAAATGAAATATGGAACAAAATGAACACGCGAAAACAAACGCGGAAATCATTTTTATCTAATGTTCTCGGCCGGCGCGGAGCGGCCGATCGTGGAAAACATTTTCAATGTTGGAAAATGCTTTAAAATGTATTAAAATGAATCACGGAATAAACGTCGGCGCTAAATAAATACTCGTTCGAACGCATTAATAATTCGTAATAATCGTTCGAGCGAGCGCGGACACGGCGCGCTCGTTCGTTTCGAACATTTCGTACTCATATTTTCGGCGCGCGCATAAATCGCGTGCGAAATGCACGCCGGGAAAATTTATACATTTTATATTCGCCGCCTGCCCTCGGCGGCCTGCCCTATGAGCGCGCGCGCCGGATCGCTGGAAATAATAAATTTATGAATTACGTATTCATAATGGCCGTAATGGGCGCATTGAATGCGTGTATTTTATTAGCGCGCTCCGGCGTCGATGCGCATTGTTTATTTTTCCGGCGCGCGCGCGCTGTGCGCGCCGCGAACGCCGCGAACGCCAAGTCGGATTTTAATTATCGTTACAGTTTTTATTTTCGGCGACGAGGAAATATATCTCATCCGCGCCGGGCGCGCTCGGGTCGTCCTTTTCGGTGTTAACAAACTCCTCGATCGCCCACGCGTCGTCCGTCCGACGCTCGATCGTTTTCGGCGCTCGCAACCGGCGACATCTGGCGACGATAAAAATAAGTCGGTACCTGCTCGCGACGCTGGCGTAACTTGATATTGTGCAGTTACAGACAAGTCGTTTAGTGTACAATAAAAGTATTAATTTGAGAGCGTGTTCGGCATTCCCGGAGATATTAATATATTAATTACTTGCCGCTAGTATGCAAGTTATCAATAGTATTCCAAGATTTAGCACGCCCGACGTCGTAAAACCACCAGCGGCAAAGGGGGCGGCTCGCGACGATTTTGTTTTAAATACACGCGCGTCATGTAATATATTAAATATAAACATTCTCGGAAGCAGTAAACGGGCGCGTGTCTCCGGCGGCGGCACGATACGCACTCGTAATGTGATAATTGCGCCTTAAGCGCATGTGCGTATGTTTACAAATTCGGGGAAGTTGACAAAACGAATAAAATGTCCGTAATGACCGAGGGGCACGCAAATATCTAATCGGAGCTTTGGTCGAGCACCGGCTGAAGTTCAATTTTGACTTCGTTTATTGTGTTTATATAGAGATAGTGCAAAGCGGGAAGACATTGTAAAGTGGTGAGGAGAGGTGCAGAAAATGTTTCGTACCTAACCGTTGAGTCTGTAAACGCGGGAATAAAATAAATTGCCGACCATGCGCGCCATGCGCACGACGATAGCGCGTGCCTACTTAGCTAAGTAATCGGCGAGTATCGCAATTTCCCACCTCTCGGTCACATGGCCTCTTTGAGTCTCATTTAGATTGGATAAGACAAACTGGCGGTAAACGCCAGCGCACGCGAGCGGGCCGGCTTGGCCAGCCAGCCGCGACTCGACCAGCCATTGATGTTTTGCGTTGTTATTTATTGCCGGGACGACGTAAGAGTCCGCGGCGTCTACGACAGGTGGCACTGCGATGTCCATCACACGATAAAATATCGCGCCGTGATTTCAACTAAACTCGGTCGATTTCGTGCATCCGTTTTTACTCATGGCCCTAAACCAGTCCTGGAAATGAAATATGAAACATGCAACGGACAATTTGGCAATGTTTATGCCCGTGTTGCTACTAGTGAACACTAACAATATGAAAATTTACTGTTCCATTGGTGCCGTTCCGGAATGGCCAAAATGTTCAACTCTCGACCGAAACACGCGTTTGTTAATAACACGACGCAAGCGGCAATAAAGTACGCATTGGATTTGTATTCGGTGGCAATTTCCGGTAATGCGGACGCATTTGGAGACACGTGTAATCATGCCGCCTGCATGTACAACGAGATGCTTCCGGCCCGTCCAAAATTTAACTCAAAACAATCGACGCGGAATACGAATTAGTTGTTTTCAAATGGTGACCGGCGACACTCGAAAAAGGAAGTCGAAGCAATAAAATTCTCCGCAAAGTTGGTGGCCGAATGTATTTCACATATTCGGTCCCACCATTTTCGGCGATGTGATCCGTAGTGTTTACACAAAATGGCGGCGTTGTTTGCGCGCCGTCAGATGCCGCGCGCATTATCAGCGCGCCGCGTGCTTGGCACTCACCTTTGATTATTGTTTGCGTGTTGATTCCCGCCGCTTTTGATGTGCTTTCATTCCGTCCGCGCTTTGCCGGCGCGCCGCCATTTGTATGCGAGTCGGCGCGGCGCGGCGTCGCTAAATATGTAATTATTTAGATAGTATCCTGTCGGCGATCAACAATCGAATATCGGACGCGACAGTTACCTGCAATAATGTATAATAATGATCGAGCCGCGCCGAGTTGAGTTATGACGACGACAAATACGCTCATAAAGAATGCATCGCAGTCGCCCTCTATGGGCGAACGGAGGTACGGACTGCATGCGCCATTTTCATGCATAATTCAGTAAATTTCAATTTGCACACAAGCGCGATGCAATCGTATATGAATATTGGCGGGCCGGCGGCGCGGCAATTCGACGCCGAACGCCCATCATTGTTTTATGCGGCGCTCACACGTATTTTCCATTATAATGCATAATCGATTCGAATCAATAACGAATTCATCCAATAACGCGCGCCCGCGATACATATTGCAATATGACACGGTACACAAAACGCTCGCGCACGCAAACCGAGCTCGGGACGCATTCGTAATGCTAAGCACATTCAACCGATATTCACAATCGGAGCGCTTGCGCTCGCTCTCGCTCACCGGCGCCGCCACATCGCATGCAACGGTGCAACCGCACGTGAATCAAATTCCATTAAATATGACAATGTAAACTATTTGTACAAACTGGCCCGCTTACAAACGTCGCGAGGCCCGCGCCCGACAGCACCGAGCGTTGTGCATCGCGCTGTTTTAATCTAACTATTCAGCCATATTTCACGTGTTCATTGTGCGCTGCAATATTAATGCCGAGCTGAAAAACATTTTTCACATTTATTCCGCGCGTTGCCGAACTAATCGCGTTAAATTACGCTCAAACGCGACGGCTTGTCACAAATAAAACAATCGATGAGTCCGCACACAACGTGCATTCCGACATATTTCAAGTCAGATAAAATACATTAGCGTCATTAGATCATCGGATATGAGTACTCGCTGACTTAATGCACAATGAATCAACGTTACGGCGAGTCGAAAATATTGGAAAGCTAACTGGAGGTGGCCAGTGGCAACTGTCATCATATTTCAGCTACCCCATGCTTCTGGAAGTCCTGTCGTGAAGCAGGCGTCACGTCGAGTCTTGGAAATCTTTAAAAAATCGTGGGGGATTACAATACCTTGGATTAATAGCTTAATGTCATTTACATTTCACCACATGAGTGTAAGATTACACTCTCGTTAAAACACCACCAGAGGCGCTCCAATCAGTCCCTTCATAAATTATGGTGGATGCGCCGGGCATCCAGCAGTTAACGATCAAACCGGAATTGATGTTTTCATTGTTTGTGTTTAATGAATTTATAGACCTGCAGAATTAAATAAAACTAAAAAATGCCTTCCCCAGTTTTTAGATAGGAGCAACACCTGTCGACAGAGGTAAAATTGCATTAAATGTGCAGTTGCACATGGAAGTAATCAAACGATTCGCAAAAAATGTGTAATGCCCCCATGTTTGCGCCGAACGCATAATAAAATGTAATAAAGAATCGGCAAACACAGAAGACTGCACTGTCTCGACTGAAAATTATGTCCCGCACAATGCGCAACGTTATCGAGACGTGGCGCCCGGCGCGAATAAATTAAGCAAATTCAGCATTAATTAATAGCGGCCGCTAGTTAATAACGCGGCGCATGCGCACGGTGACGACGACGTCGACGGTAAATAAGGATCGTCGCTGGAAGAGATTGAAACATTTCCGTGCGGTTTTCGGGGGGGACGGGCGCGCGGAGTCTCGTGCGGTGACAGAATTATGAGCGAAGGTGAGGCTGGAGGCCGAGAAGGAGGTAGCACGGCTGATCTGCGCCGCGGGCACGACGCGGCGAGCACGCCGGCGCTGCTTCAAGACCAGTCATAAATATGTATGCATATGCCGGCGGTGGAAATTATGTGTGTGTAGATGCGCGATAGATATCAATATGCATGTAAACATTCTGCGCCCCATGTTCGCATTGAGTTATTAGACGACCGTGCGAGAATGTATCACTCGGTACTCTCCGGCCGGGGCGCGCTGGCGCATGTTAAATCTTCGGCACGAACGCGTGTGTGTTTTGCATTTCGCGCGGAGGAGAGCGTGGAGCGCGCGCCGAGCACTCGGCGAGATGTATGGCGACGAAAGTATTTACCTAGCGTTTTCTTTATGTCGGCAATAATACATAACACCGGTGTAAGCGGTTTATGCGAGGCGCTTCAATAAAGAATCGTGTGAAGTACCCAACGCTAGTTGTGCACAACCTATGCAACCAACA
>JARRAA010028773.1:0-19110 GCA_030557295.1 Ecitodaemon sp. MM-2014
AGGAAAATCCCACGAAATTGATTGTACCTTGAGAGCCTAGGTATAATACAATTTTGGTTCTTCGCGGTTGACCATTAGCGTTTTATGCAACTGCCGCAACGAGTTCATTTAAACACAATTAAAGTTTAGTATCGCAGCCGATTTGAATAATTTAGTCCGACGGCGGGCGAGGGCGGAGGAGCAGGGCGTGCTCGCGAATAGCGCGCATTTTTTTGTCCTCGTGCATTTACGCTTTCCTTCCACCCTGTTTTGTTCCCATCCGCCGGCAGAATTCTTATCATTTCTTTGCCGCGGCGTGTGTTTTTATTTTACTTCCCGGCCGGTACGTGAGTAATCGTCGAATGCATTCAAATGCTCTTTAATGCGTTTAATGTGCATCGTGCCATACACAATGCGATCCCGTCTCTTCGTTCTATATCAGATAATGAATATTCTTTTCTCGGCATTCCGTATAATTTTCTATTTCCACCCCAGCGTTTACCGTCGCGACATCCTCGTCGAGCTCGATAATTGAGACTCGATAAACATCGTCCCTTCGCTGTTCCACTGCTCTAGATCTGCGAGGGCGGGCGCGGCGGCGGAACCGGAAGCGACGGCAGGTGGAGGCCTCATCGCTTAGCGGCGGGCAACAAGAGTGTTGCATAAAATTACGCGTCCTTTGCATGATCTCCTCTGCAACCGGCGGCGGCGGCGGCGCGTTGCTACGGATACTGTTATTCTTTCCCATCGCCGAGAGCGACGCGGGACACGAAACTGGTCGCGTTTGCCGTTACCGCCATCGGTCGCGCCGTTCCCGCCGCCCTCGCCAGGTAGCGCGGGCGAGCGCAAAGTGGTAGTTAATGTAAACGTAATAAATGGAAATTCGATGGGGAAATATATTACGTTTCGACTACTTTTCGACACAAAATCCGTGACGTTTTTGTCTTTCATGGGGGCACATTTTAGCGGCTTATTAAACATTCATGTTCGAAAATGTCCGAAACAAAGAAAACGCGAACGTCAATAAAATCGACTATGACCAGAATTCGCGAATGTCCTCACAGATGCGCAGTTGACCACGGCGTTGCTCATCTCGCCACCCTCGCATCGATTGCCGCACAGTGCAGGCAGTACATTTGCCAAGTAATTAGCGGCGGCGGAATGAATTTCGTTCCGTTCGTCTCCATCCGTTCTCCTCAATCACAGCGTCGCCGCGACATTGTTTCATTGTTTCTTTTGTGCGTTTTCTGCGGCGCGCCGGAGAAAAAGTGACATTTGCAATTTATCAACCGCCAGATGCGGCCATTGTGCTCCGGGGGCCCCGGTCGCTGTCCGTCCGGCGCGTCGTCATTTGCGTCGGCGGCGGCGGCGCGAAATTTAAATTTTTCGACAATCTGCTTCTTCAGCAAGAAAATGACGGCGAATAAAAGACGGGCCATTTTATTTCGATTCAAAGAGTGAAATTGCGTGTCTTCTTCGCGCTCGTGTTTTGCAATTAGCGCTTTTTTTTTCCGGGCCGCATTGTCCCCCCGCTCGACGCCGAGTCCTTTTATTTTTCATTATTCAGCGTGAAATCTCCGCGCCCGGTGATAAAACCACCGAAGGAGATTTATTTTAATCACCTTTTTGCAGGACGCCACATTTTCACCTTTACCACCCCAGCCTCGCCGTCTTACATTTTATTCCATCGGCTTTACAGATTTTTCTCTTCGCAGAATTCCGAAAATAAATGTTTTGTCTGGCCCGCGTCGCAATCGTATTTATTCCAGATAAAGCACAATTTTCGAAAAGCGACGCTTCGCCCCGGCTCGGTTCGTTATTTTTTCGTCGCCATGTTTAGAAGCGCGTTATCTGTGCGCGCTTCCTTCTCGCGCGGCAGATGATTAAAGCGATATTAAAATTTGAATTAAAATTCAATTTGTAGCGAGAGGACGCGGGTTGGGTTTTTCGGCGCGACGCATTTAAATTTCGCCGGGCGCCGGCAGAGCGTGTTTTCCATTAAAAAAAAGTGCGAAATACAATAATCCTACGGGCGCGAACTTCCCCGAACTCCGAGGGCGCCTAATTTTTTTTTGCAAAAACAGGTAGCGCGCAAAAACACGCGCGAATCGGGGCCCGCGTTTTTAATCTAAAAATTCGCCGGAATCCATCAGATGCAAATAGTTGCAAAGACTTTAATCTCGCGCGGCCTCGACACGCCACCGCAATAAAAATTAACTAACGAGAATTAACTGCCGCACTCACGGCGCGCGCCTCCGTTAGGGGCGGTTAAGTAAAATTTACTACTATTTAGCAGAGTGCGCGCTTCATGCGCCGCGCTGTTTTTCTCGAGCAGGTTTTCGCGAGAGTCCGCGTGGAGTGCGTGGAGGCAAAACGCCGGGTCGATTATTGCCCATCCTAGGCACGCCGCCGCCCCCTCGGGACACGCGTCTACTAAATGAAAACAAGCTCAAGCGAGAGACGGCCGCCGGAAAGAAAGGCGCGATGTAAATCAATTAAATTCGCATTTTCAGCGTATAAAATCGCAAAATGCAAATGCAAAAAGTACGCGTTTAATCACAATAAAAGCCACCTCATCGTGTCGCCCGCCCCTTCGGCGCCCCCGGCGAGTGAACCAGACAAAAACGAATAAAAAATGCAAACCGGGCAATTTCCAGCGCGAACGGAAAACGTCAACTGGCATGACGCGCGACACGTTCGGAACTAACAAAACGAAGCGCGAAGGTTAAACAAATGCCCTCAATAGGGCATCGAAAATCGAGCACGCATTATATTGAAATTCGCAATGTTTATTTTCGACTCGCTTTGATCAATCCTAGCCAAATTGCGCCTTTGATGTCGAAATAATTAAAAGCAAATCTTATTTTTACTCACAGCGTTGGAGTGGGTCTGATCGGTCTTCAGCTCTTTGTGGTTGGAGTACTGCACGTAGACGGCGCGCCCGCGAAGCTGGGCCATGCAGCTGCTGAAGTAGTTGACCATGGTGGTGGCGGACGTCTCGTCGCCCATTTCCAGGAACGCCTGGTTCTTGCCCTTGAGGACCAGCACGTTGGTGACGCGCCCGAACGGTATGCCCAGGTGGATGATCTCCGCCTCGGTGACATCGTTGGGGATGTTGCGGATGTGAATAACGCGCGACGGCTTGCCGACGTTTTGCTCCAGTTTCACCTGCAAGCGAAGAAAGGCAATTTGCTTGTACTTCGCTTAATCGAAACTTCCCTCCGACTCTCGTCGAAACAACACTGCGCGCATATAAACGTTTGTCATGTTTGCATCGCATAAATCATATTTCCCTGATAGTAACGCATAGCCGGCGCTCGCTACGATTGATTAGTTTCGCCCTCCCCCGGTCCCGTATGTGCACGCTCGACGCCCACAGCGCGAGATGCGAAATTCCGTTTGATCTGCGCCCGTATTTCGCGTTCTGCTTGCTGCTTACCTTTGAAAATGAATTTATAAAGCGCCCCGCGCAACACGTCCACGTCGACGCAGCGCCGCGCCGCGGATCGAGGGTGGCGCTTTAGAAAGATGGCGGCGCTCGGCGCGTAAGAGGCGCGAGGAGCGATGAGAATTCGCAGAAATGCAAAATGTTTACTAGCCCGTGGGGCATGCGAGGCTACCTGACGTATCGCCGCCGCCACCCCCATAACATCCCTCTCTGCCGCCGCCGCGCAAATCCACCCATTCCGATGGCGGAAGACGCGGGCGAAATTAATTTAACTTGGTAATTAATATACGATATATATACGATATATATATTTGCTCGTCCCGCATTTTCAACCCCTCGGCTCGCGCAAGGGCTGCTTCGTAAATCGGAAATAGCGCTGATGGACTTTTCAATGTTTATTAGTTAATGATCTCTTTATTCTGGCCGACACAATGCTCGAGATGTAAAAAACGCCGAAAATTCAATTAACGAGGGAAAAAAACGTAATGCCCCGCGCGTTACAATATTGAGTTCCCCTCTCTTCGTTCCCTTGCAGCGCTACATCTATATTTACCTAATGGCACCGACCGGCTCGGGCGCACATGGCGCACCTTATAATAATAAAGCAAAAGGTAATAAATGAAAGGATAACACACGCTGTTATTATCTCGCGCCGCGTGCGCCGCCGCCGTGCGCCCCTCGAAGAATGAACCGAAGGAAAAGCGCGCCGCCGCCCGCTCCGTCGCCGTCGCGCGATCGCGCGGATGCTGCGCGCCCGGTCGGTTCGTGCCTCGACCTGTTGTTCCACCCGCTCGGGGATCATAAAGAACACGATATTAATTACCCGTAATAAAGGCACGGCATAAAGAATATCGTGCAATCTGCGGCAGCGCGAGTATTATAAACCTATATATTACGCGTGTAATAATGGGAGCGGCGGCGGCGTCGTCGGCGGGGCGGCGGCACGGCGAAAGAAGAAACAATGACGTTATATAGTACAGACACATTGTGTCTTACACAGCGCCGCGAACCCTTCTGCTTTGCGCTAACGACGTTACTTACACGCCGCGCTCGCGTGTTTCACCTTCATTTGAACATTTTCCTTGTGCCCCCCGGCGCAGGGCGCGGACGAGGAGATGAGTCGCAGCGTATATAGCGTAAGACAAGGGCGCCGCGCGGAAGAAATGCTTTGCGCGGCCGACACAAAGCAGACATTGTGCCGCGCGCGCGATAAGAAAAGTTGGCCGCCCGCTTTTCGCGGGGGGAAAAACTTTCCGCCATAATCTGCAATCATCTTTCGGGGTAACCGAGGGCAAATTAACAATGGGCAAACATATTTATCGAATGCAAACTTCGGCGCGGCGACTTCCACCGATCGCCGCGTCGGCTCATTCAAGAAGTTTCCATTGAGAGTTTCCAAGTTTATTAACTCGGAAAGAAAAGCCCCAAACAGCGCGCGTCGAAAGAAAAGCGCGTTTTTCGCGACGGCCGAAATAATCAAGGGCCGAAAAAAAGAAACACGCGAAATCGACCAACAGGTACCTCTCCTGCGCGCTCGCCTCGTTTTTTGTTTACCTTTATCAAAATGGCCGCTCGCGCGGCTTTCATTCCTCATTTTTCATTACGCCCATTGTTCGCCGTTCGGCCGACAACGTCGGCATCGCGATTAAAAAAGTTTGCCAAGTTTCATTATTTTCTCGCGGGCGCTTTTATTATTTTTCAATAATCTGAAAAGTCTCTTATAAAATAATAGCCGCGCGGGTATCAGCCATCTGCCGCGTCGGCGCCGTTTTATGTTGCGAAATAACGATAAAAAATAAAAACCGAAACAAACAAAAAAAACGGGCGATATCGACGACGACAATCGCTGGGACGCGCTGCGCTGCGATGCAACTTTTATACTTATCCAATTTTATGCTCAAGCGCAGTGCGCTATTAATAACTTTCGCGCTAGTAAAGATAGATGGCGCGCCGTTAAACGTCGCGACTTTAACCTAAAACGAAACGATTACATTCTCGTGCCGCGCACGCTGCGAATAAAAGTGGCAACTCCGGAGCAATCCCGCGCGCGGAATAAAAAATCCACCTGAAGTGGAAAGTGGATAGCTGGAGAAGGTGGAGGACGCGAGCGTTCAACGCACACACACGCACACAAAGGGGCGAAAGAAAGAGGGAGGCGTGATGAATACGAGAGGGCGCGACGCGCGTCGCGCCGAGTGTAATCAAAATGGCCTCATTAAATATTTAAACAGCGCGCGCGCATTTTTTTCCGAGCCGGCGCTTTTTCACTCCCCCGCCCGCGCGGCGTGCATCCCGCGCACCCGGCTCGGTTTCCTGCCGCCGCCCGACTCCTTCGGCTTTTGGCAGCGTCATTTTTTTTCGCGTCGCGCAAAATAAAGGAACTCGACGAGCTCGAAGGCGCTGGAGGCCAGGGAGTTCAAGGGGCGCTTTCGCAGCGAAGAGTCGCTCGCAAAAACTACCCCAAAATCCGCGCAACTCGAAGAAGTCCAAACGATAAAAACCAAGGCAAGTCGTACGAATAGTAAAGGCCGAAGCAAGACAAGAGTCAAGGCGTAAAGATTGTAAATTAAATAATTACCTTCTTTGCGCTCTCCTGATTGTTGTTATCCGTATGGGGGGCGGACGGCGCCATGACGGACACGTTCGACTGCGACAGCAGTTCGTCGCTTCCTCTCTGCAAGCAAAAACAAAGCGAAAAAAATGAAGGAGATCGAAAAGACAGAAAAACTCGAGAAATAAAAAAACAAAACAAAAACAAAGTCCAGTGTTGTGGGGCCGCGAGTTATGACAGCCATCGACTCCGAACTACCGCCCCCCGACCCTCTCCAGGGGTGGACAACCCGTCGGGCGGGCGATACACATGAAAATCAATTATTAACGCCAAACGACGCTAATTAAATATTTACGACGAAATTTATCGTCCCAAAGAGATAATGCCCGGCGCGCGCGGGCGTAATGCGCGCATCGCGTGCGCGCACGAAATTCCTCGCCCGATGTCGCGCAATGTCGGAATGACCAAATTAATAATTAAGAAATTTCAACCCCGCAACACCGATAACAATCATAATCATAATCATGCCCGCCATATAATGCGCAATCGCATCGCGCCGCCGTCTGCGAGAGAATGGTGATCATTTTAGGAACGGCTTTGTATTATTCATCTTCGCATTATCATAACAAAAGTGGGGCAAATCGAATAAATTTATTGCTCTTCATGCGGAGCTCGCTCGTGCGCGAAAAATGTGCGCGGGGGAAAATGATGGAAATGAAGAAAGCACTCGGAAAGAATGTATGCGAATTTTACTACCTAGTAGAAGTGCGTGGAACGTACGAAAGGAAGCGGGCGGCGGTGCGGGAAAGCGTAGTGAGGGTAGTAATGGGACCATTGGGGTGGCTTGTGCGCGTGTTTATATACGCATAAAAATATGCGCGGAATGTGTAATATAGAAATAAAAAGTGAAAGAAGAAATCTTCGAGAATGAAGGGCGCGCGCGTACAGAGCGTTCGAGAACGCTTACGATTATTTACGACTGTTTAAGGACTCTCCGGCCGCGCGACGAAAAAACTGCGTTGAGTTTCTTTAAATTGTTTGTTAGCGTGCGAAAGTGTGCACAAGGTCCCCCGCGCTCCGAAAACATCGAACGCCACACAAAAGCGCCCGCGCGCCGCCGCCGCCGCCGCTTAGCGCGCGCGAAAGCTCAAAGGTGAAAATGCGAATTTCCCAAGACTCGCGGTGACCGAGGCGGTCGTTGGCCTGAATTCGCGCGAGATGCCCTCGCACCATCTGGAGCGCTCCTGTCTTGCGCCCCTCTCGGCCCCGGCTGCTTGCTCGCAAGAGAGGCGGGAGGCGTTCGAGTGTTCGCCAGGTGATTATGCAACCGGCGCGCACCGGGAAAATGTAAGACGCGCGCGAATGAAAGCGGGAGTCGAGCGGGTGGCAGGCAAGCAAGAAAGAAAGGAAGAAAGAAAGAAAGAAACCGAGTCACAAAGCGCAAAGTGTGCGCCAAACAAATAACAAGCACTAAGCGCTAAGCGTCGGGTGTTCAACAGCGCGCGGGAGGACGAGTGGAAAACTGGCGATTTGCCCCCGCGCGGGGAGAGGAAATGCGGCAGAAGTTCGAGGCGCAAAAAAAAACGCATAAGGTGAAAAACTTCCAGGTGCCTGCATAAGCATATGGCGACGCGACCCGGTGGCGGAAAAGCGGCGGAAGATTCGCGCCGAATGGAAAACGAATGGAAAACAACAGTTTTCCGGTGGAAACCAGCGCGCGACTTATGTTCCCGGCAAATAACGACCTGGCGAAATGTTTAACAAACCTTTCAATCCCGCACATTTTTCAGTGCATGCATATTGAGCTTTTAGCGCCGAACAATGAAATGCACGAAAATTGGCAAAACTATTGACATAATGCTGCAACTTTTTCTGTGTGTAAATAAGCAATACTGAAAAATGTTCGCCGCGCGCTCCGAAACGCATTGAATAAAATATGCGCGGTTGCATTTGCGGATAAAAAATGCATGCTGCCGCGCGTAGAACTCGCGCGCCCCGCATCTTGCCGCCCGCCGCCGCCGCCAGGAAAAACAAATTCGCCGCGGTCCGCAACTCCGGCGCCGAATTTGTTTACGCTTTATTCGCGCATAAAATTAAAAAATAAAACGAGCGCGCCTAATGCAATCGTTGTTTTTGTTGCGTTTATTAACGTAAAATCACAAACTCGCCGTTCGGCTGTGCTTCCGCTTTTATATTAATTCGCGGAAAACAAATACGGCGCAAACCAAAAAAAAATTCCGGGCGGAAAGCGCGCCGTACGGCTTTGCATCAAATTATTAAACTTTTCGAACGCGGGCGACAATAAAACGTTTTGACGCTAAAAGAAACGCGTGGGTCGCGCGCGCAAACGACGACGTCATTTCTCACTAGGATGGCACCCCGACGCGTGAATAAAGCATCAACGAAACAAAGAAATATTAATCTTTTAAAGTGGAGCGTACTCTGCATTCGTCCCCCACACGTCGCGCGGGCGACTTGCTGCAACTATTTTCTATCAACGAGCGGAGACCAAGATGGCAACTTTTTACCCCACGTAATGTCCCGTGCGCGCAAAACGGTTATTTTTTTTCTGCACAAAAAACGAAATTGATGACCAAAAAAACATCCACAAAGCACATCACAATGTTGCAGCATCATAGAATGTATTACAAGACCTTCCATTTTTCATCCCTCGCCGCATCCTTTTCCACCCCCCGTCCGGGCGGGCTCTTTTCTTATTTCTATACACGTTCGTATTTATAAACCTCATATGTTAGTATCCCTTACATGTGTCCCTGCAAGGATACTGACGAATATCCCCGCCGCTCGGGCGGTCGCCGTAATACTTTCAGCTCGGCTCGCTTCAGTTTAAGTTACCATCCGCCCTCGTCCGCGCCGCCCGGAAGAAAGGAACAGATGGGAAAAGGTAAACTCCTTACATTTTCCGTCCCCAGCATGGATTCCCGGCTGCCGATTCTCCGCGTCGCTCTCTTCCTCGCCGTTTTTGTCGCCCCGCTTTTACCTTGGCTTCCTCCTTTCTCGGCCGAGGCGCCTCGGCAGACGATCGAAAAACCGCAGGCGGCAGCCAGGATATGGATCCTTATACGTACCGCCCGGTCGTTTCGAGTTCCTCCCTCACTATATATATATATTCTCTAGTGCTTTTCATCGCTATAGTTCGCAGGACATCAATAAATTCCTTCTAATATTTTTCTATGAAAAGGCGAGAGCGCGGAAACCGGAGTCGATTCAGTGGTGTGAAAGGGTTGGGGAAGGGCCTGAAATGTGGAGGCGCGCGCTCCCCGGGTGCGAAAATAATTTCCATCTGACGGAATCCAAAGTTTCGCGCGCGCATTAAGAGGGATGCATTACGCTTGTTACCTTCGCGAAGGGCAAAAGGCGTGTAAACACTGGGAAAATCGCGCGGCGCGCGTCCCGCACGTGTCGTCACGTGGGGCGACACGTTTCGGGCGCGAAAAGTCACGATGCGGAAATTTGCGACGCGTCCGCGCAGCGAAAATCGCTCACGCCTAATCGGAAAACTTTCGAGGGCATTCGAGAAATAATCACGCGATAAAACCCGGGCGGACGCAAAATAAACGCGCGTCGAAAGCGACGCCTCGAGGGCGCAAGAAGTGTAACAAAAAATAAACGCGTTTTTTACGCGACGCAATTATTTTTATCGCCGCCGCGCACAAGAAAAGTTTGCGCGACGCCGACGCGACGGGGCGACATAACTCCGAAACAATTTGGATATTTTAGGATACAAATTGATGCGAATTTGGGGGGCGGAAACGCGCGTAAAGAGGAGCGCGCGCGCGCGGACTCGAGATAATCATCACATTCCTGATGAGTATTAAAAAACCGGGCGTGGAAATTTATCAAGTTTGAGCGGCCCGTCGTCGTCGTCATCCAGGAGGGAAAAAATTGCAGGGGAAATCTCAGGAATACGCACATTTTTTTCAGCGCCGTCCGAGGATGGGAACGAATCGCAACACGGTTTAATATAAACTCGGTTATTAGACTTTTTAATAAAGCCGCGCGCCGCTACCCCCGTGATCCCTATCCTTCTTCGCGGGTTCTCCGAAATTAAAATTTCCCGAAGAAGTGCGGCAAAGTTTCGCATATTAATTTCGTTTCTAGAGAAATTCACTTTTATATCCGCGCGATTTGTGTATTTATAATACTCCGCGCGTCACGTGTGACACGTGTCAGCGCCAGCGAAAGGAGGACGAGCGCGCCGGAGGGATGGAAATGAAGACGTATCTTCCCTCCGACTTGGCATATGACTAGATTTAATTTCGCGGAAAATAAATTTCGACATGCACGCGAAAAGGATCGCAGCGGCGGACGGATTTAAGCGCTTCGAGCGAAAGAAGCGGCGCGCCGCTTCTCGGAGAGAGGGTGAAGGCGCACGCGAGTTCGTCGTCGTCGTCGTCGCCGCCGCCGCCGCTCGTCCTCGTCAAAGCACGCCGTCGAGCGTCCCGCGCCCGAAATCAAACGCAAAGGTAAGCGAAACCAACGAAACGTGCCGCGCATCCTCGACGCGCCCTCGCCCGCCCCCGCGCCGCAGGTAAGCGCGAACGCAAACGAGCTTTGTAGCATTTTCGCGCTCGATTACGATCGTCCTTGCCGCGCACAGAGGCTCCCGCCGCCAAGTCGTCGAGTTTAAGTCAATATTAATAGTAAACACAAATCGCATTAAATTTTCGCGAATAGCTGGAATGCAGCGAGTCGCAGTCGCGCGTTTAATAACTTGCGCACACACCCTGTGCGTGCAGCTCCAAAAAGTGAATTTTAAGGCGCGCGAATGGAAAGGTCCCGCGCTCGGCGGGCGCAGCAACCAAGGGACGACCAATTTCTCAAGCAGCTTAAAACATGATTACGAATGAATATTCAATTTAAACATAAACACGCGCGGGAGCGGGAAAGGACCGAGGCGCGTCGAGCGCGGGGAAATTTATACGTCTTCGTCGCGCGGCGCCTCCGCCAAATCCTTCCACGACACATACACGCGCGCATCTCTCTATATCATCTTCATTTCGATGCACGAGCGGCGGGGACTTACGATGCTTGCGATTTCTGGTCGCAGGCGTGTGTGCCGGTTAGATACAGCCACTCAGCAGCAGGTACAAACGTTTCGGTAAACATCCAGAATATCTGTGGGTGCAGCGATAAGGACGCGTTAAAAAAAAAAGTGCGAAAAACGTTTAATATCTACGCGGAATATTCCAAAATATTGTTTCCGTTATGCCGTAATAATTTTCGCTCCCCGCGCTCGAAAACTTTCGCCACTTTCGCGGAGTTTTAAGCGAAACGACGCCGAGCAATTTCAGGGGGCGGCGGCGGCGGGAAATTATCGTTCGGAAAATTGTTTCGCACGCCTCCGCCCCCCGGCCCCTGTCGCGGCATGTGTTTTGCGTCGCCGCCGTCGCGCTAAACTGTTGCTTCGTCCACCCTTCTTATCCCCGACGCAGCAACAAGTATTAGCGAAGTTTCCAACAACTCGGCGAAGCGATATAAATATAAAGTCCGAGCGCGAAACTGAGGAACAAATCAACTGCTACAACGGAACGAACAAAAAAAAAAGACGGTCTCAGGTGTTGGGAAAACGAAAACGTAGAATTAATCGTACACGTCCCGCCTCTACGAAACGTACATTACTGCGTTCCACTTAAAAGAGCAATAAATTACTTCAAACTTTCATAGAACCGAAACAATTCTTGTGCCTACTGTTTGTTCAAAGTTATGACGCGCCGAGCACAATCGTGTGTAACATCTGTAACGCCTGCGCAGTGAAGATTAAAATTTTGACAGGATAAGTAATTAATTTCGGGCTCGCGAAATTCCGATCGTGTGTTATTCCAGAGATACCCGGAGGCGGGCGCAGGTACACGAAGGCAGACGAATGCAACTTTGCCAATTAAATTTGTTTCGTTTCATTTACTCCGCGAAAGAAAATTAAATTAAAGCAAATAGCGGAAAACGAGACGCGGCCCAAAACACTTCGCGATTAGCGCACGAGCACCGTCGAAGCGAAGGGCGAACCTCTCTTGAAGCGGCCGCGAGTGCTATTGACTTTATTAATAAATTGAAAATTTTCAAATACGCTAATGCATCAGTCGTCCAAGACGAGCGCCGCGAGCGGGAAGCATAAACAGCGGCCCGGGTCGGGGGGGCGGCGGCGGCCGCCGGAGGCGAGAGAGCGTAATGGAAGTAAATCGTAATGAAATTCGATGCGCGCAATGCTCGCGAGCGCAATAATTCGATACTTTGCGCCCGCCGGCTTTAAAATGGTTTATTATCCTCCGGGGAGCGAAACGGATAATTAATTATTTGCGAACGCCACCCCAACTATTAATTACTAACTTTTCGAATATGCGCCGAAATTAATAGTGCCGTTGCGCAACGTTTTCGGCGTTCGTTAAAGGACAGCAAATAAAATTCAGATTAATTTGCTCGTCAAAATTCATGGAATTATCATGTAATTATAATTTCGCAAACGGTCCGAGACGGAGGCAACCGAATCATTAACACGGCGAAATTAAGCGCCGCGAAATTCGCGCAAACAGAAGATAAAGGAAAATCGAAATTAATCGCACAAAGCGCAAATTTTAATGAGAAAAAATGACGATTTTAATTGAGCAACAAATTGGCGTAAAATTAAATAAAAGATTTCGCCGGCGCGCGGGGGGAGAAAAAAACCATCGCGAAGAGATGAAATGAAATCGATAATGAAATAAAGTGCCTAAAGACTACTGGCAAACACGCCCAACCAAGGGACAATGGAGACGGATAAACCCGAAGATGGACCTGGGCACGGACGGAAATTGAAAGGCCGGGGAGAAGCGCGCGAATCGCAATAATTAGATTTTTAATTTTAATTGGGAAGTAATGACTTTTTGTCGTCATTTGTCTACGAAGACAAAGCGGCGCGCCGGTCGTTCCTGCCGAGCAAACGCTCGGCTTTTCTCCAAAGCCCAAAGATAAATGTTTTAACAAAAACGCATAATCAATTGTTTGCATTTGCCCGCGTTTGATCTTCGCAAACACAAAACGGCGCGCGCGCGTCTCCTAATATCCGAATAAACAACGCGCGGCGAAATCAAATCCGATTCGATTGAATTCTCATCTCGCTCGACGCGGGCGCAAACTGGAAATTGATAAAACGCGCGATCAATCATTCCCGTCGCGAGATAAGGCACAAAAAGGAAAAAACGCGCCGCGGCTCCGAAAGAAAATTGTTTCGTCGACGCACGTCCTCATCGACACCTTAACGCTTCGGAGAAGTTCGACGCGAGATGTGTTTATAAAAATTGCACAAATTGCATATCGAGACAGCGAGCCGAATCTCCGCGCGCGAGCACACAATGAGACATCGACGTCGATCGACGCTCGGCACGCGAGAAATTCAAATATATTCAAAGCATTCGGAGAAACGTCCAAATAACGCGCTAGACGCGCGCGACGGGGGAAAACAAAAACAAATAAAAAGCGATCGCGCGCGCGCGCCCGCGAGACAAGCGGAAAGTGAAAAGAAAAGTCTTTGAAATTGGGAAATGCGTCCGCATCAAAGGAAAACATCGTGCGGATGACATGATGTGACGAGTAAACGAATAAACGCCACAACCTTTTGCTGTTGATATTTTGGATATTCTCGACTTGCGGTTGTCCCGCGCGCGCCTTTCAAATATTTCAAATAAATTCTTCACTTATTGGTCCCACATCGAACTCTCAAAAATATCAAAGAAAACTTCAGTTTACATTAAATTTTTGCGCGAAAAATGTAAACATATTCAGGGATTACAACAGAACACTGACGAAACTAAACAGATAGTTTTTACTTCAAATATTTTAACAAATGATAAACTGTTTATCTCGATTTACTATATGAACAAGGAGTAATAACAATGCAGTGCAATATGTGGTGGCCCCGCGCATCATATTCGGACACATTTTTCAAAAAATTCTTCACTTATTGGCCCTACATCGAATTCTAAAAAGTGCCAAAGAAAATTCAAACATCTTCAGGGATTACAACAGAAAACTTTCGGATAGTCTCAACTTGTGGTTGTTCCGTTCATCTTTTTCGAACACGCATATTTCAAATATTTCAAAAACATTCTTCACTTATTGGCCCCACATATCCTTTATAAAATATCATAGAACTTACGTTAAACTTTTCCCCGAAAGAAATGCGAAAATATCCAGAGATTTCAACAGAACTGATGCAAGTAAACAAGTAGCTTTTACTCCAAATATTCCAACAAACGATAAACTGTTCACCTCGATTTACTGCATGAATATCGAGAGCAACACTGCACTGCGCTGCGCTGCACTGTGCACACAGCGCGCCGAGCACCGAGCGAGTAACTAGGTACTTAGTACTTGCAACGAGTAACTCGCCGGCTCGCTCTTGAACAAGACACTGCCACCGACTCGACTCGCAGAGTCAAAGTCATTGAATTCAAACGGCCAATCAAGTGACATCGAGCGTTACTCAAGTATGAAGCGTCAAGGTCAAACGTGTTTCAACGGAAAGACAACTTCGCTCGAAATCGCTCCACCGAGCGCACGAAACGAAATAGGCGCACCGAAAAATATTCAAAAAGGGATAACGATTACGTGACGCGTCGGCGGCGCCGAAAGTGTCACGTCGTTATCCTTTATCAAATCTATAATGACGTCAATTCAGTGCAAGCCCTAATCGTGATCCTCGATTTAGCCCCGGTTTCGCAGCTCGTAATATTCTGGACCGCAAGTCCGAGCGCAGCGCTCTCGATGCTCGTTGTCGAAGAGAGCTGGGAAAGAAACGTTTGCGAAAAAGGAACAAAAGTACTTGCGAACAACTCCGAAGGCCGTCCTGTCTTCGCGTCGCGAAGACGCGGGGCCGCGATCGCTCAAAGGGCGCGCGCATTGTACTCACAGTTTTCGAAAAGCGCAAAGTCTAGTTCAAAACTAGTTTCTCGGCACGCACGAAGTGCAAACTCACCTGAAACAAGACAACGATTATCAGTAACTTTGCAACGCACACAAAACGGTGGCATTTGTATTAAAAAAATCGTTAAAAGGTGAGGAAAACGTACAAAAATCTGCAGTAATTGTAGGAATATCTACTTCCGATCATGTCCGCATGTATTGCGGCGCCCGAAGTACAAGGAACTCTTCAAGGCCAAGTTAAACATACATTCGATCGTAATTGCATTTACATTAAACGCCAATTGCACGTAAACACGAGTCCAAACGTAAATCCGAAAAAACTCACTTCTGGCACGGGAGGATACCGCATGGCGCTCGAAATCCTGCGACGCGGCGTGACACCGGGCACAGCCTCAATGTTTCACTCAAGGCGCGCGACGAAATTATAACAAACTCCTTGTTTGCTCGAAATAAAATAAACGCGCGGCGAACTTTGCCGATTGCGCGCGCAAACACGGCGGCAAGGAAATAGAGCAAATATGCAAATACGGCGGTTGCGACGACGTCGGCGGCGGCAATAAAATAAGAACGACAAATAATGGCGGCCGCCATTAATCCGCGTGTGCGCTGGATTTGCGTGCGTCTGGAGAGCGCGCAGCGAGCTCTGCAAACAGACGAACAACGCGCGAAATCAAATCAAATCGTCAAACATCGGCGTTTATGTTTGTTATTTCGCACATACGCTCGCGCCGAGGGCGCCGGCTATGAATATAGAACCCTAATGGGATGCATATTAATCAGTGATAAGTTTTATTGGGACCGTAAAAGTTATTACTCCCGGCATTGTTGTAACAGTGACTAATGCAATACGGCCATAAATGTTATGGACAATTTCACAGATATCAGATATTAGTGCGATTTTATTCCTCCTAAAAATTGCCGAATTTGATGCGTCACAATTAAACCTAGTGGCCAGTGCATTCCGGTCCACTCTTAACTAACAACACGCTCCGTGTTCCGTCTAGCATCTGTCGAGCTGCATCCAGCCGGACAAAAACGCTCTTCGAATTAAAATTAAAATCGCATCTTTGAAAGTGCAACGCAACGCGCTCCTCGCGAACGAAGTCAAGTCCACGAGATCAAAGACTGCGCGCGCCGTGCACAAAAGCCTTTAAGCCCCGCCCCGGCGTCGAGCGAGTGTGCGATACGCGCCGACGACAATGGCGACGGCGGGCCAGCAACAATTTCGCTCTCCTCTAACGATCGTTTAAACATCTCCGCGCACCTTGTTGCAAGCGAGGCTTGTGACGAGCACAAAAAGAGCATTTTCCATTATGCACAGAGGGATGCACAAGTTGAAGATTCTGCGAAAATAATTCAATTTTACTGCGAACAAAATCGTCCATTGTTATATATGTATATATATATCCTGCTAGAAATGCCGGCGGATTGTTTATAATGTTTGCGCTGCGTTCTGGTAACGGCGAAAAAAGCTTTCGCGAAGCTTTCCGCGCGATTTGCGCAAGCATTCCATTTTCCACGAGGCGAGAGCACACGCAGAGTGCCGGCGCACGAAACAACTGATAGAATGCAACGATTCCAAATCCTACTTTTCGATTTCAACAGCTTGCCACTTCAAGAATCTCAGATATCCGACATATAGGGTGTAATGGAAGGAAAAATTCCGTTCTTGCCTGCACGCAACGCCGTGCATTTTGCGTTGTTCTAATTTTAGTAGCTAATAAGTTCGCAAATACGGTCGACAAACGACTGTTGGGGGGTAAACAGCTCCCCAGCACGCCGTGCTCGGTGCGCGAGTGAATGAAATTATCTTCCAGCATTCAGGCAACTCTTCACTTCTATCGTTTCGTTTCTATTCTCGGCGCGCGGTTCCGTCCCCGGCTCCTGGTAAGTACCATTAGCACTATTAGATTGCGATTCGCAATGTTTGCGCGTTGCGTTAAATACGATGTTCGCTCGACGCCCGCCCCCCGACCGCGTCGCGCGCACGCGGAACACAAACACGAAACTTCGCCGCCCGCGAGCGCGGCAAGTCGAGAAAACAATCAGAAACAATCAAATTGTGCAATTTCCAGCCGCGTCAACCCCCTCGAACGCCCCCCGCACGCCGAGCACACGCAATGCAAAGATAAACAGAATAAAATAAAACAAACCGGAACGAAAAACAAAAAGGCGGGCGGGGTGGGGCGCGGAAAATAAAAGGGTCGCATCAAAAGTGGAAATGACAAAAATAATAATCATCATAATGCACTGTCGTGTCCGCGTATTATATTTATTTTCATATATATAATAAATAATGAATTAGACGCGCGTGCCCGCGTTGGCGGCGGCAACGCAACTGCACCAGTTTTCCACTTTATTTCATTACATTACAATATTTCCATATTCGTCGCACGGCCGCGACGCATCGCGGCGCACGAGCGCGCCCGCTCCACCACCCCCCCGACGGGGGCGGCGGCGTCGCTCAACTACTCAATTTTACTCGATATCGCGCCGCCGCCTGCCGCATTCGCTACACTCCATTAAAATAATACACCTACAGACGCACGCTTCGCGCGTGGTTGCCGGCGAGTTATCGATTCCACGGCCACGGCACACGCATAGACAGTGCAGCGCGCCGCCGCCGCCGCCGCCGATGCCTCCATCCATTCATTCGACTCTAAACAGTTTACCGCGCACAGGAAGCCTCCGCCGATAATCCGATACGTGCATTTATCGGCGCATCGACGAAAGGTATCGGAAAATAATAAGCGCAAAAAATAAGGCAAAAAGGGACGAAAAATAAATCGCGACGAATTCACGGCATAATTCCACAGGCGAGGAAGAGCGACGAGGCCAAGTTCAAGTTGATGAAAATTTCAACTTAACTTAAGTCGAATTAAAATCGGGAGCGCCGTCTCGTTAGCGACTCGCGCGCAGTCGAGTCGTTCGTAGTTGGCGGCGAGTTATGATCAAGTTAAGCGCTCCTCGCGAAACTTGCGATAAATTTTATTTTATTTACTAAATAACTTGGTAATAGGCCGGCGCGCGAGGGTTGCGTAATGCGCGATAACTTCGTCGAGTTTTCCGCGGGACTTTCGCCACCTGAAATTAGTCATATGCCGAACTTTGACCCTCGAAAAGTAGCCGACTTTATGCGTTCGTCGTGATCCGGCACTAATGACGAAACTAATGTGCAAGCCCACCAAAATCGCTGCGAGATAAACGAGGAAGAACTTCTGGCAGACGCAACCCAGTTGTCGACGGCTCGAATTAAACGCTCCGACACTTTCGATCATAAAATTTAAGCGAGCGCCGAGCGAACACAATGCAACTGAACTAGGCTGCGATTTCCGTCCGATATTTTTGGATTTTATTGCGCCGCGTCAAAAAGCAGAGCCGAAAGCCTCGCGTCCACGCGCGAAGACAAAAATAAGGCGAAAAAAAATCTAATTAATTTCTTAGGGTGTCTCGTCATGTGAAACACTCGCAACACGCACGATCCCACCGACACCAAGTCTCATTAAAATAAAGCGCGATAATTAAACAATAGATGCGCGCGCGTCGCGTTTTAATTAGCGCCGCGCTTCGGCGGCTCCGCGAAGTTGCGCGGAGACGTCGCCGAATGACGACTTAACCTCACTTCGGGTCTTCGGGTCCGCGCACGAACCGACAACAATGTCGTCGCGGACGGAGACACGCGAATAATTTATTTTTGATTCGCGTCGACGCGACGCGTGCGTGCGCTCATGACTTTTTGCGAGCGGTTTTGCAATTTTCTAACCTCGCGCGCGTCATGCTCGCGAGGGTCCCAAGTGAACGAACGTGAGTGAACTTGAAGACGGTCGGCTCGGGTCCGTTCCCGTCGCGACCGGCGAACAATAGAGCGCCGAGTTAATTGTAACGCATTAATTATGCTCATCCATTTGTGCTTTATACGCGCGCGCGTACCTACGTGCGGCGTAGTCGCTCATTGTTATGTTATGTTTTTTTTTTATATCATGTAGATTTTCTAAATTGAGCGAAGCGAGGCGAATCATCTCTCGAGTGCCCGTCTCCGAGCCATTTTTCTACACACAACATAATCGCGTAGAATACAAGTAATTGCGCCGAGGAGAAGCGGCAGCAGGAAGTGGCTCGAAGTCAACAAAACGAGAACGTACAAAATTCAACCGACGAACGCCGACACCCGAAGCGAGAATCAAAACATTCAAGGTTGCGAGCGTAATTTCGT
>JARRAA010028791.1:0-11515 GCA_030557295.1 Ecitodaemon sp. MM-2014
GTTGATGTTGAACTCTGGGAAACTTGAAAAGATGCTGCGACTTTAGTACACCTTGTGCACCTGTGAACTTGGCAAGTTAAGTTTCGTGCTTTTGGGTTACTGTGTCTTCGGCCGATTGTCCGCGCTGAACCCACATCCTGAGGCGGCGCGAAGTGCACGGACCAACAACGGTTGTTTATCGTTGTTGACTTGAACTTGTGACAAAAAAAAATGAAAAAAACGTTACAAGATGTTCTCAACGTTCCACATAAGAGTCAGAATTACACGGATACTTAAACGGCAATTAATTTAATAAGCGTTAGAGTCTTTAATCATAGTTTTTAAGACTAGCTTTTTTTAATAAATAGGTTTGGTTCAAATTAAATAAGTTAAGTTATGTTTCTACAGCGGCATGGAACTATAAAATTTATTAATATTGCTTTCTTGATAATTTAATTTAGCGAGAATTCTGAAACAAAAGCATTGTAGCTGTGTATTGGGTACCTATGAACATATTCACTTAGGACATGGGTATTAGTTGCCGCACTCGCTAGAATGACATTGAAAGTTGACACAATCGCTTGCTCGTTGCAAGTATCGTGCTCGTTCTTTGCCGCACGCTCATATTAAATGCAATTGCAGGCGCGATCGGGCGCGCTGTGATCTTGCAGCTGCGCACCGACAATGGCTGTAAAATTATAAATAGCGTGATTCATAAGCGCTGCCTTAATCGCACGTATAGGAAGAGCGGAAAAATCAGAAAGGTTAAGCGCCAAACAATTGATTTTTCCTTGGAACGTGCACGCACATCTCCTGTGACATTGACTTCGCTGGGCTCGCACGTTTATTTATTCACTCACAGCTCACCGTTTAATTAATATAATAGCGAAACAAAGGAAATGCTACTTTTTTAAAAATAGTTTTTCACTCGGTATTATGAAGTTTAGTTTTCTTTTTTGTGCGCTCTATAGTAGAACCATTAACTCGCGGTTTTCTCATAGTAATTTATTTAGTTATAAATATATTTTTACCGCGATGAGTAATACCCACGACCCACCTAACCGCAATTTTGATATTTTCCTTCCCAACAATTAATTATTCATGACTCGTCTTGTTTTTACTGCGTATGCAATAATATTTTCTTGTGCGCTCGAGTGTTTACGACTCGTGACACATGCACGAGTGCATAAATTAAATATTTCTCCAGAAAGTAAACAAAACTATACGATAAATCATTAAAATTAATTGTACACAACTTCAACACCAATCGAGCCTTCACTTCTCTATATATTTTTTTCTCTTCCGATGTTTCCGTTCGTCTTAATAAACTTCATTAAAACTATGAAATATTCAGCTCCGGCGAAGTACCGACCTGTTTAGACCCGAACGAAACAGAATACAATTGTTGTCGAGCGGCAATGAGGCCAAGATAATAAATAGTAAAATAAACGTCGAATGGCTCCGAAATTTTCTAATTTAACGATCGGCGCAAATGATGCATGCATTAACGAAAGGCCCGACTTAATTGCAGAGCGGCAGGCATTGGTTTGCGAGTCGCGCGTATCTCGCAGTCTCGTACAACTTCGAAACTTGTAAACGGAAGAAAGCTGAAAGCGGTAGTGGTGGCACAAAATCGTAGCTGTCCATGTTTTGCGATGCATTCACATTCACTGCCGACTTCGATGCCGAGCCTAAATATTCGCGGTTTTCGCGTTTGCAAATCAAGGTGTGGACGTCACACAAAAAATAAATTGAGATACCAACGGATAGATAGACACATGTACTTATAATATTGGTTTAATAAAAAGCGAACGCGAAAATAGTTGAAACGTTTGAAAGGAAAGGAAAACTTGTAGCAGAAATAATTGAAGAGTTTTTAAATTAATTTAAAGATGAAAGTTATTCGTTAATGTAATTGAAAGTTTTTATGACTCATTTAGAAAACCTAATGCTGTAAGAACAGTTTGCGGTTGTTTGGCAAATGTAAGAAAATGTGCTTGTTTTTGATTAGGATTTCCGCAAAAACTCTACCATATCACTAAGTTTTGTAATTCCTAGGGGCCAACATACTTGACTCATCAGAGTACTTGTGACTCACATTTCCCTGTCTCTAAACTACACAAAAAGACAATCGATTTCTTTCTAGTAGTACTGATTGTTTGTCAATAGAATTAATCTATGTGTAATCCCAAAAAACTCTGATTGTTATAACGTTGTGTTTATACACGCATGTTTCATACATTTTTCCTTAGAAAGCGGTTACGTGGGCTTATCGGTGCTTATCGCCAAATTATCAAAGCGTCATTCGTGCGTCCCACTCAATGAAATCTCGAATTAGTACAGAAGTGCATCGACTTCATTGTAGTCTGTATGTCGTCGCCGCGTTGCATTGTCTTGCGTCGCCATTCATTGTCGAACGGCGAGAGTGACGCGTGTAATTACCATTCGATGTTTGGAACAATTAAGCGACAGTGACTAATGCCGAGCAAATCGCTCCGAAAATAAAGCAAACTTTAACGCCGAGCGCATTAAGTGAGTTGATGGTCTGACGCTAGGGTCGGCGCAGTGCGAGATTGGTAAAAACACTAAAAATAACTTGTGAGCGAGTTTTACTCGGAGGAATCTCCGTCGCGTCATCAATAAGTTCTTAAACCGGAGAAACGATGGAGGCGGCTGTAGACGCAGTCTCAGTTTCCGTAATAAACAATTCGAGTGACGGGAAACAGCCGGATGCCGAACTGGAGACTGTTGAGCAAGAAACAGGAGAGGAAAATGTAATTTTAACCAACAAAAGTATTGAGTGTAGGAAATTAAGAGAAAACTAATGTTGAGTTGTTTATAGAAGAAAATAGCGATGAAATTAGGTTAGGTGTTGTTTACAGAGCAATTGTTTTAAACGTTCAAAGTTGTTGAAAGTTTTTATACGCTGCAAACGTTTTAAAAATCAAAGAAACGCTATGGAATTGGGTTACCATCGTTTACTAATGTTGGGACGTGTTTACAGGAGTCGAATGAAATGGCATCGGATCGCACTCTAGCCGGGTGTTTGCTAAATGGCGGCACGAAACTTCCGGTACGTCGGACAAACAGTAAAAATGGACTTCCCCTCTCGCCGACTGCAAAATTCTACGTTCAAAGTAACGTAAATGGTACCAATACTACTACCAATGGTCATGGCGTACCCCGTTTGGACGAAGCAACAAAATGGAGACAGAAGTACGAAATGGCGGAGGAAAGACGGAAGAAGCTTTTGACCGATAATGAAATGAGTAAGTGAGCCAGAACAACCTATCCATTTAGTGACTTCAGAAAATTTAAAGATCACGTTTAATTACTTCGTTTCATTTTGTAGCTAAACGTGCCCTTGAAGAATCTGAAAGAAAATGCATCAATCTGCGAGTCAAGAACGAAGAACAAGAAACAGAACTCTTCGAAAAGAATGAAAGCCTAGCAAAATTAACGACCGCTTCCAAAGGATTGTTCAAAGAGTACGATGCCCTTAAACACCAATATGAAGCCGAAACAAGCGCGATGAGAGGAGCACTAACTGACGCTTCGCATTGGTATAAAGAAAATAAGGCGTTGCGTAGACGTACATTGTTGCTACAAGATGCGGATGCTGTGGACGAAGGCGTGGACGCCTGTGAACCAAGCGCATCGGACGGGGCGGATCTTGATAACCTTCGCGAATCGGTGCGCGCGTTAAGCACGGAGGTGGCGCAATTGCAGGCGGAGCTAAATGCGGCGAAACTGGCAGAATTCGAAGCTAGCGAACAAAGCGCACAGCAAGCGCACGATTTGGAGGAAGAACGTCGGCGCAACGATCGCCTACAGAGCGAGCTGAGAGAGTTAAATCAGAGTCACGAGCAACTGATGCGTGTTTCCGGTATGATGCAACGCGAGCTCGAGGAACTCAAGCGCATGGCTGCCAGTCATCAAAGCAACGTCGAAGCTCTGCGCAAGGAAGCAGATGGGTATCGAAAGGAGAGGAATGTTTTAGCTCACCAGAGCACGATTCTTCTGGAGGGAATAGATGATGTAGGACAGTTACTTTTAGCACAAGAAATCGAGGAACTTAAAGGTACTTTAGAGGAGGAAAGATCAGCGCATCAATTGGAGTTGGAAACCTTGCAAGAACAACTCGCCGATAAAGAACGCGATGCGCATGTCGAGATCTTAGAAGAGAGGTTGAGATTGGTAGAAGCGGAGCTTAGACGAGAGGTTGAAAGAGCGGATAGCGCTGAAGCTAAATTGAAGGCTGCCGCTGCCCCGCCTCCTCCTCCGCCCCCTCCGCCATTACCGCAAGGACAATCACAGCCGCCGGTGGTTCCATTGCGGATTAAAAAGATGTCCAGGTCTTCACCACCTCCCGCGGTCGAAGAGAAAGTCGATAGGGCGACGCCTGCACCGCCAGCGCCCGGCGTAAACGAAGACATAATTAATCAAATCAAAGGTGGGATGTTTACACTGCGGAAGGCTAAGACTGAAAGGAAGGAACGCGAAGCTCCGAAGGCTGTCAGCGAAATGTTGAACATTCTCGGGAGCTTACGGCGCACGACCAGGAATCGCATTTCTCTCACTCCTGCCAGTTACGGTGATGTGCAATTGTAACAATTGTGCGTAACTAAACCATATATTTGAAAATATGTGAAATTATACAATCTATTTTATTGCAATGTATGTACTTTTTATGTAACTAACATGGTGCTATTTATATTAAAAATAATTTCGTATTTATATATGTCGTCGTCTATGTTTTGGATCTGTATTTCCTGGTCTGGTGTTTGTTAAATGTATACTAGTTCTTTTGGTCATAAATAATGGATAGAGGAGGAAATAGCTGAGAGATGCACTATGGAGAGATAGTAAAAAAAAGGGATTCCTGGGACAAATTGGTTGTTCTCTCAAAATGTCAATTTTATGTTGTAATTAAATTTAACGCGAACAAAGCATAAGTAATTATTTTATTATAATAAAAGAAAGAGACATTTTAGAAGATAAGCTTTGTTCAAACATCCTATATGAAATTTATCCATTCTATTGGGTTGGGTAATAAGTAATGAGCATTTTGGCGTCTACATTTTTCGTTTTTCTACAACAAATAGAGATGAGAAAATTCTGGAAGAATATTGATTGTATTGAGTTAAGTAATAAGTAATGAGCGTATATTTCTTTAATAAAAATTTGACTGACTATTGCTAATGATCTCCTGTCACCGTTCGATCAATTTGTCGATGTCCATTTGTCAGAAATTCGAAAAAGTTGATGCGCCAATTTTTGAGATCTTTTTCATTGTTGAAGGTTACGAATGTTTACAAATTAAGATGACATGTAATATTTCCGAGAAAATTTCATTGAAAATTCACTTATTTGTTGTCTAAAACAGCTCACGTTGATATGATTCTAAATTAACAACAAAGGCTACAAATAAAAATGGAAAAGCCAACGAATGTAACTAACAATAAGACATGACCAGGAATACTATGTAAAAATCTTTATTTCTTATCGTTCTCCATTCATAAAGTTTCACTAATCATGATATAAACATTTTGTCGACAATCATGCAAACGCACTTGCGATTCAGTTTGCTTGCAATCTCACTTTACAATAGAAACAGCATTTCTCTAAAGGTTCACAATTTCGCCCTCTCGACACTCATCAAAAATAACAACAGCGCACAACTAAAAATCACCCGCACTTCGGGGCGTCGGGCGAGACGATACGTATCGGTGACACAGAAAACGAAAAGAAACTCGCCCTACGCCAAACTAATTACTAATTCATACAAACTAAATATAACTTAGGCGAATAAATCTCTTTACAAATCAGTGCCGTGTCTCATATTGCATCGCAAAAGGCTTAACCAATGAATAATATGCTGGAACTTAGGATCGCGCTTCGGCTTGCGCTTCGAATTGCTTTTCGTTTTGGTATCTTTGGACGCATTGGACGGTCGCTGAAATTCCTGCTAATTGCTTTTTTCCCGATCAAAATATTATTCATTTAGTCATCCGATTTTGCGTTAATACTTTCATAATTCATCTATAAAGTACAAAATATATATATACATATATTTATGTTTCATTTAGATATCATAATTCCATTACTCGTATATATTATACCCATTCACGCAACTTCTAGTAAAGTGCTCCGTAGCACTAGTAAAAATGTCCGCAAACGCTGCACCATCTAAATCCGTACCCCTTCGTACGAAACCATGAACCACCGACAACGTGGTGACGAAAATGAAGAAAAGTGAGGAAAGAAACAAGGAACTTAGAAATAAAAAGGTACATCGAAATTTGAACAAAAATTGTTTGAACAAAAGCGAGCTAGATAAGGTTATTGGCGTCCGTTCGCTGTCAATTCGCGCATTTGATTAATTAGTTAGTTAAATCCAGCAAACGGATCAGTCAAGAAAATCAAGTGAGTATAATCACAAATCACGACTTGCACAAAATACGTTCAACAAGACTGGAAACGAATTGATTATTGAACGTGCTTGAAAGTATATTTTTCATTCACCGGTTCGACGTGTAGTAGAAGTTAGATGATAATAGTAATATTGTAAATTGACTGTTTCGCAGTGCTGATAAAATTCTGCCTAAACGTTTTCTTAATTACTCTTTGTACACAGTCTATTCGTGTGTGACGACGCGATCGGAATCGACGCATCGAAATGCAGCTGCCCCAGACGACATCGTAGGCCGTCGGCGTCTTAAAAATACAATCAACGTTTTGCAGGTAGTTCACAGGAAGTATCTCGTTCACGGCGAGCGACGGCGTCGCCAGAATGTGAATCGTGACTAGAAGATCAATCGATCAGCGCGGGAAGACTGGCCTGCTCAGCAGCAATCAGAGCTTTTTATCGAAGAGCGGCAGCTTGGATCTGACGGCGCCCTCGCAAACCACCAGCCGCGAGCATTTGCTGCGCTGGGGCAGCAGATGGGCATTCGCAACAGCCGTGACGGAGGGCGCGTGCGGCGGGCGGTCGAAGGTTTTGCGCGCGCGGGGATGCTGATGGTGTTGCTTCGAGGACCGCCGTTCGAAGTAGTCCACGATCGTGGATATATTCGGTTGGAGATCCTGCGCCGCCCAGTCGGACCCGGCCACGCTGGAAATGTCCTCGCTGCTGTCGGTGTAGATCGACGAAGCGCGCTTGCAAATCGCGTGCAGCTCCGCGGACTCCAGTTCGTCCAGAGACCGCAGGGAGCTGACCGCCGTGCCGCTGTCCCACAGAGAACTCGGCGATAAACATTCCCCAACAGAAGAGTAGAACCCCGACTCGCTGGAACCTCTCCGCCGCAAGACCCCCGGCGTCGCCGTCTCGGTCACGCCGAACTCGGAGAGGTTCGTGGAGGAACCAGTGCGGAAGAGGTCGCGCGCATAGGCAACGCCAGACTTTTGGCTGCTGCTCCCGCTGCAGCCCGCCTTGCGCACGCTCGTCGGCGAACCGGGCAAGGATCTCGGCGAATCTGCTGGCGTAGGATCATTCGTGAGAGGTGGCTGCAATTCGCAACACGAGGAAAAGTTACCGAGGAACTTTTTCACTCCTCTAAACTGCGCGAGCGCGGCGAACGGATTGGAGGTACGCGGTTTGTAATGCGGGTCCTGATGGCACATCGTGATCGCATGACGGCGCGCCTTCTCGCTCGGCGACGGATGCGCAGCCGACAGGCACAGTGTGGAGACATCTTCGCTGAACGACCTTCGGTGCGATACTATCAACAACAAGAAAAGTACACAAACAACGCTTTAATATAATCTATTAAACCCCATAGAGCGTCTAATATATTACTTTTTCGATGATTGGGCGCGCACGGCTGCGCCGCGAGCGCCGGCAGCTGCTCGACGCTCTTGGCGGCGGCGCAGCCTGGCAGTCGCGCCGCCGGCGGCGCGTCGTCCAGTATGCGCGTCAGCACTGGCTCGATATCGGCAAAGGTGGGTCGCTTGCGCGGCTCGACCACGCAGCAGGTGAACGCCAATTGCAGGAACTCGGGAATAACGGACGTCTCGCACATCTCCAGGAAGGCGAGGTAGTCAAGGCCGAAGTTGTCGGTTCGCGGAAGCTGATCGGGGTCGGCCTCGACGCGCGCTATCAGCTCGCACAGCACGATGCCGTAGCTGAAGACGTCGGAGCGCTCGTCGTAGTACTGGCCCTTTAGGCACTCCGGTGAGATCCAGTACGGCGAGCCCACCGTGCACAGCTTCGCCGAGGAGGCCGGATCGGGTATGCGAGCGGCCAATCCAAAATCGCCCACGACCGCCATACGTTCCTCGTTGTCCAGGAGTTTAATCAGGACATTCTAAAAGCAAACGTGGCAATTTTAAACTTCATTCCTCGCGACTCCACCTCGCAACTTACTTTGCTGGTCAGGTCCCGATGGAAAACCCCCTTCGAATGGAGATAGGTCATACCGCGAGCAATGTCTCGGGCCAAGGACACTCTGGACGGTTGCGGCAGCTCGACGGAACGATTTTGAATGAGTTGCTCCAACGACCCGCCGTTGATGTACTCCGTGAGCGCGTGCAGCTGCCCCTCGTGAACGCAAGCCCCCATGAACGCAAGAATGTTCGGATGCGAGAGCTTGTTCATCAGCTCGACCTCCTTCAGCATGTTCCTCCGGTTCGACCGCAGCAGATTCATCTTAAGCACCATCACTTGACCGGTCACGCGGTGCGTAACCTGAAAACAACAAATATATCCATCGTTAGAACAATTCGCAATGAAAATGCCCGTGAGCAATTCGTCTTGTTGCTCCTCAATTCCCCAAACGTTATTTATATCTCCAGTCATAAAATTTCGTAAGGTTACATAAAATCGATGCGCACCACCCAATTATCTGCCACTTTTATAGCCGCCGTTAAAAATGACCAACTAGACACAAAATAAACAGGCCATTTGACAATTTCGACGCGAGCAGACTTGGCCCGCCTCCAATGATATCAAATTAAATCGCGAAACAGTTTTTTTGTTGAAATATTTACATCCGCGTGCAAAATCTGGATGCACCTCCGTCGCGCTGGCGTTGCGACATCAAAGTCGTTTAAAAGCACAATCCCACACGTAAACATAATAATTCATGCGTTTGGCGAGTTTGGAATATCGCACCGTGACGATCAATCTCGCTCGCGAATTGTATGTCACAACGGCGAAAAATTCTTGTCGCCGAGCCAAAATATTCGACGAAATGAATTAACGCTTCCATCGAAGCGTAAGCGCCGATGCGCTGGGGAAAAACACTTTCTTGGCCAACAGTAAATATGAATATAAAATGATTCATCTCCGGGTGAAAATTGTCCAGCTGTCGTGCCATGTTTTCGGACGCTAGCGCCACCTGAAAACGGACCGTGCTCGAAATCCCGCAAAACTTACTCCATATGTAATATTTGTTTGCTTTCAATTTTCAGGAAAACCGCTTCTTATTTCGCGAAAAGCCACCTCGACCTGCGACGCGCAGGTGTATAAATAGGTGCGTGCATAGTCGGGCCGCGTGCCAGAGAGGCGAAAGGTGAGGGAATGCGCCGTCCGGACGCTCGCGTTTTCGCCGCCGCCGCTCCTCGCATTGCGACACGCGGTGACAAATTCGCCGCGCGCGACACAATTAATTCCGCGCTTTATTGTCCATCATAGGCCAAGATTCCGCGCATCCGGCAGAAAATATGACTCCGCGAGTAAATATTTTGATACTCTCGGGGCGTGTTGCGGTGCCAAACTAACTTACGACTTCGGCCGGCTCGAATACGCCTGAAGTAACGTGAGAAGGGTTAATGATACGTTTCAATTTACGCGAGAAAGTCGAGCGAGTCGTAGGATGCAGATATGTATACAAAATTAAACTTACTGCTAATTTCATACGCGGCGGCGGATTAATAGAATAAAACGTTCGTAGGGGCATTAAGATTAATGAACTTACATGTTTTATGTAATTTTAAGTGGGAGTGCCAATGAATGCAAGTCTATTTTTAGACGGAATATTAAATTTATTATCTAATCGTAACGATATCGCAGGAAATGCAGGACACTTAATAAGTTTCTAGTGAGTACGAAAACAGCACTAAACACAACAAACAACTAATAATTTATATGTTTAAACCAAGTAGTCAACTCGGCTTTTTTTAGCCAAAATGAAAAATCCCAATAACAACAATGTATATACAATGTATAAGGTTTTTAATATGGCGAATTAAATTTTATTTCATCCGAAATTTTATGTTAATGTGGCTGACCCCGCAAGATTTTCGAGATGCGCGTCGCTCGCACGGCAAACTAAAAACAGGAATGCCTAATTTTAATTCGGACGTCCCGCAATTTGTTTTGCTCATAACTCGGTTAATAATTGTAATCAGTAAAAATGAGCTTTCGACTGGTATAAAAATATTGGCATATTTTAAATATTTTGGGGTATGCAAATTTGGCTTTGAACACGTGGCCAATCATCTCGATCCCCGTCGCAAAGTCGTACAAGTTTGGTTCTTGGTCCAAAGTTCTTCAAGTTTGGCTCAAGTTGGTGGCTGTTATAGATACATAGATTGGTCCCGATGTGGTTCTATCAAACGGAGTCTGCTTTAGTAATAAGAAACACTTCTCTTAATAAAGAAAACTCAAATATATATGTACATAAATAAAGCCCTAGAATTAAATTCATGTCCAGATGGTAAAAATCCTTGGACTTCTTTCGTTTTGTTTGGTTACGAGGTTCGCTTGAGTCACGTCGCCTTGCGACACCATAAGCGCAAGTACCAATCAAGTACCTACCCATGAGCAACGCGCATCTGCAGAGCGGTGATTCGCGTCGACGATAATTTTTGCAATCGTCGACGACGTGCAAAGGCGAATTCGCGCCGCGCGTATGCGCCCGTCTCGCGCGTCCGATTGTGTGACACATGAATATAGTTATCAAACGAGTGGTCATTCGGCTCGTCCGCGACCGTCCATTCCTTAATCACGTCGCGATGCGCGCCGCACGTAATTGAAGGTATTCGAGACATTGGAGGCATTTTTATGACGCCCGTCCATGTCAGTCGTTTCGATTTTATGCGAAAATGAGTAATCGCCACAATGGACAGACTGCGACTGGCCGTGTGCGTGTTTCCATGATAATGCGGCTGTTGAAATGTTAGAGATACGCAAAGATAATGCATATTTGATTATTAGATATACTTTACCATAACACAAAACCTATGATTCAAGAGATTTGTGAAGAAAAGTTGTGAAAACGCATGTGGCACATGCTAACACAAACTTAAAATTTCGTGTTATGTTCCACTGCCCTCGTGTAATCCACGTTGAAGGGAAAAACTATTGTAAGTGGAAATTTTGCATTTTCTTCGTGGAAATCAACTCCACATGCATTCCTCTATGTCATTCTTTCTTAACCAAACTTTAAATATTAAAAGTTATTAACGATAACATTGTCCTCCATGAAATATTTATTTCTAAAATTTAAATAATTCTTATCTATTTTGTTGTTGAGCACAGGTAACACCGGAGCGAAGCCGCGTAGAATTTGAGCCGATTTTCGCAATCTAGCAA
>JARRAA010028845.1:0-14876 GCA_030557295.1 Ecitodaemon sp. MM-2014
CGTTTGCGATCTTTCTTCGACGATTGCCAGGCACGCGGCGCAAATCCTCATTTTCCGAAAGCAAGCTCAATTTTCATTTCGAAACCGCAGGTCAGCAGCGCGAACGGCCGGCTATTAAAAATTTCTAATGCGCGCTCGAAATCGGCGACTAATCGGCCCATAAACGACAATATGGCCATATAAGGACGTCCTTCTTATTTTAAGCGTTCCGTCCGGTCAGCCGGTGCACACGTTTATCGCCATTTTTAGCATTTCGCACACCGACAGCGGCGCGTTTCTTTTTTACTTTTTATAGTAAAAAGTAAAACAGTTTTTCACATGTGCGACGTTACGGTTTTCGCATGCAGCGACGTAAAACGCGCCTGGAGAGAAGCGACTTATGCGAGTGAATTATTTTCAATTTCGGCACCGCCAACGTTTGTTCGCGTCCGTTTGTGATTTTTCAGTTTGAACTGGAATATACCATTTGCCACGATTAGATAAAGCCTCTTGACGTGAATCATTGCACACTTCAATTTCCAGTAAGCGGAATTTATCACAATGTTGACAACGTGTCACAAATTAAATGTTGCTTCATAACAGTACGCATTTGGTTGAAGTGGGTTTAAAATTTGCGGTAAACTATGAAATATTATCGGTGGACTTTATCAACTTTTCTCCGCAACTTTAATTATGCGGCAAATTTACCAAAATTAAAGCAGTTTGCGGGATTATATTCGCACCGCATTTCCCAATTGTGATAAGATATCATATTGTAAGGAGGTTTATGTAATAATTATTGCATGGCTTAAATAAATATTTGCCAAAAATGTCATTCACTAGAAAGTTATCTATGCGTCCTATGCTAGACTTTAACCAATTTAACTATATCAGGTATACCAGTATGAAATTATTCTATACAACCCATTGTACTTATATCAAAGGCTACACCGGCCACACAAATTTGTGCCTGGTTAAGTTATTATACAAGAAATATGATCATTTTAAATGCATCTGATTAAAAAAGTGAATTGGGAAAAACAGCATGTTATAGATACATTTTTAAAATTTTTTAAATCATGTCATAGCTTTGGGAAACAGTGATTTTAAGCTTAAAATACGTGGCCATGGTTCATTTTGGATATTGGATGTCAGAACCGTCAGAACGGTCAGAACTACAAGTATCATTCATTTTTTCCTAAGTGGTTATAATTTCAAAACTTAGATTACTATTTTTAATTACATTGTAATATCATAATTGGATTGTCAATCTATGTAATGAATGCGAATGTTGGGAACATTATTGCTACTATGCATTGTACATCAGAAGAAATTGGTTAAAATCTAGAAGACTATTTATGCTCGTAAATCGTTTATTGGCAATAATTATTGTTACATTGTATAATTAAGTTTGACCAAAGACCCAAATAAATGAAGTAAATATAAAAAAATAGTAGAGATGCAGACAATAAAAAACATCAAGAAACTGGTGAATGCATCATATATGTAAGTAGAGAGATTTGCAATTTTATTGGCAAGAATATCAATATCGGTCCGGTGTTCATTTATTCATCATACCGATCACAATGACCGCCAATAAAATACACATTGCTTTAAAAAAATCTTAAATTGTCATAATACGATAATTAACTTCCACCTACATTTAAAGGCAATAATTAAAATATAAAACGTACTTAGCGCTTCCTCGTGGCGTTGCCGCATATTCTGCATATCTGCATTGTGGTTCAAAATTCCTGAATTAAACGTAAGACAATAATTAACTTCTACCTATATCTAAAGGCAAGAATTACAATAGAAAACGTACTTTGAACATCCTCCTTGTGTCGCTGTATATCCTGCCAAATTACATGGTCCCTCAAACGCCCTGAATTAAACGTAAGGCAATAATTAACTTCCACCTATATCTAAAAGCAAGAATTAAAATATGAAACGTACTTTGTTCTTCCTCGTGGCGTTGCCGCATATTCCTCAATTCCCCTGGAAAAATCTAAATGAAGTTTCCCATAGGTTTAAGCGATAATCAAAAGGTGACCTACCTTCAACATCGCGCAACCTTTCCACCAATTCATAGTCTCTGGCGTCTCTGGGTTGGAATTCTGCGACCGCCTCCTCATTTGCAGGTTTATTGGGAACGTTCCCCATCGTTCGCTACAGACACCACAAACAATAATGCAATAATGCAATAATGCAATAATGCATTGGATTACAATAAGTTTTGTCATACGGAAACCGCATTTCCCCCATATTTTGCTTTCCTAAACTAGCAAAGTAGTGCGAATATTGGGAAAACCATTGCTACTATGCATTGTAGATCAGTAGAAATGCAGGACACTGTTGCGCATTCGCGGCTTTAATTCATAATAAATCGGGGACAATCGACCCGGTGTCGAATGCTCCGATACGAGTGTACAAGGTTTGCTTGACGGCGTGGCACTTGAGGACGAGTCTCGCAGAACAACCGACTCGGGGTATTCCTCCCCCAACCGGCCACCCTCAAGCATCCCACATGGGATAGGCGCCTACAACAATCTTAAGCTAAACACTATTGATGATTGTAAACCGTTTATTGGTAATAATTATTGTTACAATGTATAATTAAGTGAGCCCAAACCCCAAAAAAATTAAGTAAATACAAAAAGGTAATAGAGAAACAGACAATAAAAAATATATCAAGAACTTGGTGAATGCATCAAATATGTAAGAGGTATGTACACGAAAGATAAATTTTGACATTGTTACAAAAAAAAAATGCAGCGTGGAAATATAATGAATATAAATAGTAGAATAACTCAACGTCCGCCCGTCTTCATCATTTCGCCTCGATCACACAATTTCGTATTGAATTATTTACTAGCACCTACAATGTTGATATATAAAAGTTGCATCAAAAGCCTACATCATTATAAAAATTCCTTACAAATCGTGTAAAATGAATCACGTTGTTTCCGCCATTGTATAGTATTATATAAACTTTTAGTTCCGTTGCTTAAATAAATGTTGTCGGGTTTGATAGTTAAATGTTCTCAGCGCGCGGGGGAAGGAAATAAAATATTTATATATTATATAAATGTACTTGAAAACAATAGAAATTTTGTAAGATAACATAATTATTAGTGTTTAGCCCGTAGTGTTTAGAACCTCACTCCTAAGCGTCATTTTATCGTGTTATTCGCTAATTTCTGCTGTGGGTTAGCTACGCGTATGTATAAATTAAAAAGAAATCAATTGTCAACTGTAATCAGTTATTATGCGGCGCGCTGCTGCTAAGTACTGGTGCGCACGCGGGGAATATTATTTACAGGTTCGCTGGTCGCAGATGGGATGGCTTCGATCCACCTTAGTTTTGCGGATCTTCACTGTCCATGCTTTCGTCCTGTGCTGAATCGTCGCCGGAGCCATTGCCGCTTGCTGGTTGCAGCGAGCCGCGTTTGGCGCCGCCGCCGCCCAAGCGTGACGATAGGCCGACGCCTCCAGGGTTCCTCCTAGAAGGACACAATCATTGAAAACGATGCGACTTCGAGCATTCCAACGCGCAAGAAACAATATCGAGAAAAACATCAAAATCACTACACTTCAACGAACGATGAGTGCTAGAAACTTGGCAAAAGAAAATTTCGAACACGATTTTTAGTAATCAAGCAAAACCCAAAAAAAAACGGAGAGATGATATGGTCTTGGTTGTCTCTCGAGTGCTTTGTAATGTGTGGTTATTGAATGTTTTTGAGTTAATTTTGTGGTTCTAAGCGCTGGTAACTTCGCGGATGGTAAACACAAACATGCCAATGTTAGTCCAAGAGCACGCACCTGTAACGTACCACATTTTATGCTAAATTTCTAGGTAGAAATTAATTATTGGTATAGAGTAGTGATATTTCATGTTTTCCAGCTGGAACTAAAAGAAACATTGGTTTACTCATCCAGTGGAACGTTTGTTTCAATCCTTCGGATTAAAGTGGCGCAGGAAATGGCGAGAACTTACCGAGTCAGGGAAGCCACCGATGCAAAGCGGGTGACGTTAATGGAAGCCCTAGGAATGGTAAAAAGGATATGACAGGATGCCCTCTCTGAAACTAAGGACTTACTGGGTTACGGAACTTAACAGAGAGAAGTGACTCGCCGTCCTATTCGCAGAACTGGAATAGCGTGCAGGATTAATATGACCAGCGGACTCTCTTGAATGATGATACCCCCTGGGATAGGATGTTGCAATGAGGAGGATGGATGCAAGGGTAAACTCGTGAACCCACCTGAGTTTGCTCTTCAGGTTGCTGACTTCCCGCGTGAGCGACTCATGCGATTCGAGCATGTCTTCGCATTCACGCTGGTACTTGCGCTTCTGGGCCTTTTCGCGCGATATTTCTTCTTCGGCCTCGTCCAGTTGACGTTTGAGGGTCTTCACGCGCGCATTCACCTTCTCCAGTTGTTCCTTGTATTGGTCGGCGTGGCGGCGCTCGTCCTCGAGCTGCATCATGAGCTCCTTAAGCTTCTTGTCCAGCTTGCGGTTCGTCTTCTGTTGAGCAAAACGTTCCTTCGCCTCGACCTCAAGCTGCTCCTCGAGGTTGGTAATCTTGGACTCGAGGGCGGCGATCGTGGCCTTCGTCTTCGTGCGCTGAGACGTCTCGAGTTCAGCGAGCTTCGCCTTCAATTCCTTGTTCTGGCGTTCGAACTGCAACCTGAGCGATTCTTGTTTGGCGGACGCGGAACGCTCGTTCGCCAATTCGCCGGTGAGCTGGTCGAGGGAAAGTTGAGCTTTGCGCGCGCGGTCGACAAGGACTTCGTTGTTGCTCTGTTCTTCTTCAAGTTCCTCTTCCAGCGTGGCGATGCGAGCCTCCAAGCGGCGTTTTTCATCGATCATCAGCGTTCCTATGCGCACGAAAACAATTTAATTCGAGGTAATTTATAAATTAGAAGAAACGCTTACCCTTGTTAGCATTGCTGTTAATCTCCTCTTGGAGCTCGTCACGTTCCGCTTCGGCCGCACGACGTGACCTTTCAGAAGCGGCGAAATCTTCAGTCATCTGCATCAGATCGGCTTCAAGGGTCTTCACCTTCCTCTCGGCATCTTTACTGGCAGCAGCGTATTCTTCTCTGGCAGCGCGCGCTTCTTCAGCGTCGCGAGTGGCTTCCTTGCATTGCTGCTGACTCTTCTTCAATTGTTTCAATGCATCTTCTTTGTATTTCGATTGTAGCTCGACTTGTGCTTCCATTTCCTTCAAATCACCTGAAAGGCATGATTGACAATGAATTTTAAATGAAATACGTCAGAATACAACGCGACCAACCTTCAAGTTTCTTTTTGCTAGCAACGGCCGCGCTCCTCTGCTTCCTCTCCTCGTCGAGTTCCGCCTCCAAGTCGCGCAGTTGTTTGACAATACCGCGTCGTTTCTCTTCGGCCTGTTCCTCCTTGGCTTGGACATCGCGTTCGAATTGTGTGCGCAAAGCTTGCATGTTCACCTCAAGCCGCAACTTGGCGTCTTCGGTGAGTTGCAGCTCGTCCTCGAGCTCTTCGTTTTGGGTCTTGAGCTCGGCGAGTTGTGTTTCCAGAGAACGCTTGGCTTTCTCCAGCTCATGAACGTTCTTATCAGCCGTACCTTGATTGTTGACCAACTCGTCGAGTTCAGCTTGAAGTTGTCGCTTGACACGTTCCAATTCCTCGATCTTTTCGGAGCTTTCGTCCAACTCACGACTCAGGGACAACACGCGAGTCTCTTTCTCGCGAGCCTCGCGCTCGATGTTGTCGCGATCCTGTGCCAACCGCTCAGAGACGGCCTTTTCTTCAGCAAGGGTCTTATCGAAGTTCTTCTGTTTCTTCTCCAACTCGGCCACCTTGCTACGTTGCGTTTCGAGGTCGATGTTAGCATCCTCCAACTCGGCGGCAATCTTCTTCTTGCTCTTCTCTAGTTTATCGTTGGCGACGGTGAGTTCCTCGACCTGCCGCTGAAGAGCTTCCAAGTCCTTCGCAAGCTTCTTCTTGCTTTCTTCTAGGATAGCGGACTGCTCGGCTTCTTCCTCAGCTTTCTTCTTGAAATCCACAAGCTGGGTGTTCAGCGCACCGATTTGTTTCTCGAGACTCTTCTTCTGCTCCTCTTCCTCGTCCAATTGATCGCGAAGTTGCTCCTTCTCCGCTTCTAACTGACGTAGCTTAGACGATAGAGCCAACTTTTGTTTAGTTTCTTCCTCCAAAGCGACTTGAGCTTCGGTGAATTGTGTCTCGATGGTGGTCTGACTCTTTTGGGCGGCGGAAGCCTTCAACTCGGCATCTTCAAGTTGCTGCGCGACGTTTTCAGTTTCCAGTTGTAACTTCGCAGCCTTCTCAGCGAGCTCCTGCCTCGAACGTTCCGTCTCAGCAAGTTTGGCTTGAATTTCGGCGAGCTGCCCTTCAGCCTGCTTGCGACGGCGATCGCCTTCCTGTCTGGATGCGCCTACATTCCTCAATTCTGAAGCGAGATCGGCGTTGTCGGCTTCCAACGACGCCTTGGTCTTCTCCAACTGAGCCTTGGATTTCTTGAAGTTCTCTAACTGCTCATTGATAGTAGCCAACTCAGTAGTGTGCTTGTGACGCAAGTCACTAATGGCGACTTCGTGCGACTGCGCGTCTTCCTCAAGGCTCTTCTTCAACGTTGCTAACTCTTGTTCGCGCTTAGAACGCAGTTCCTGTTGTGCGGCTGTGGTGTCCAAAGAATCGAGCAGTTCATTCTTGAGCGCTTCCAGTTCCTCGTTAAGATCGCGCTTCAAACGTTCGGCTTTACCCCTGGCCACCTTTTCGGCTTCGAGGTCCTCCTGCAACTCGGTGAGCTGGCTCTCCAGTTCGCGTTGAGCTTTCTGCGCGGCCGCTTTACCGGCAGCTTCCTCGTCAACACGTACCATCGCTTGTGCTAATTCTTCTTCGCGTTTGCCCAGTTGCAACTGAAGATCCTCTAATTGGGTGCGCTTTTCTTGCAATTGCTCCTTGAGGTCGGTAACTTCGCTCTCTACCTTCCTCTTGGAACGATCCGCTTCCTGCCTTTGTTGATGGTCTTTGAGGAGGCGCTCCTCGAGCTCAGCGATGGACGCCTCATGCTTGGCCTTCAGCTTGGCCAAATGTTTCGCCTTCTCCTCTTCCTCGGCAAGAGCCTGGGACAAGTCATTGCTCCTTTCTTCCAGAAGTTTCTTCTCTTTGCCCAATTTCTGATTGGTGTCATCAGATAGAGCAAGATCTTCTTCTAGCTTCTTCAATTTATTGTCGCACTGGACCTTCTCCAACTGCAACTTCTGTCTAGCAGCTTCCTCTTCCTCTAGTTGATCCTCGAGGTCTTGAATAGTTTGTTGCAACTTCTTTTTGTCATTGCCGAGAGCATTGGCGCGTTCCTCTTCCTCCTCGACGCGTGCCTCCAAATCATGAAGAATCTCTTCTAGCTCCTGTTTGCGTGCAGTCAAACGCGCACGATTCTCTTCCGCCTCGGCACATAGTTCCACCTCGGCTTGTAATTGCTCGGCCAGAATGGTCTTTTCCTCCAGCGCGGATTGATATTTACGCTCGTATTCCTGCGCGGTTTTGAGGTGCGAGTCAAGCTTATCTTTGACCTGTTTGAGCTCGTCCTCCTTTTGCATGAGCTTCTCTTCTTGTTTGGTAACCTCGAGCAGAGGCTTCACTTTAGTGTACAAGCGCCACCATTGCCAGTTGCGCAGTTTCAAGTACGCGGAGCAATTGCGCTGGATGATACGAATGGCGTTCAGTTGCTGCACACGCTTCTGGTAATTCCTACGCGACAGGAAGCCGCGACAGAACGCTTGGAAGTTGACGATCAAGTCGGTTATCTTGTAATCGCGTTCTTCTTCCAGCTGAGCAAGCACGCCGGCGCGGAAAAAGATCTTGCTCTGACCGATACGATACAGATTGCTGTCCAGTTCGAGCGACTGGATCATAGTTTCGCACGCCTTCTTGCCGTCCATGAAGCCCTTGTTGATGACGTTGGGAGTGAGCAATTCGTAGCGCTGGCGGAACTCTTGGAATGGGATGCGATTGGGGAAGCCCTGGCGGCAGATACGGATGCCCTCCAGCACACCGTTACAACGCAGCTGGTCGAGAACCAGGGGCGCGTCGATTTTGCCCGCGCGCTTCTCGTGATTTGGAATGATACAGCGCACAAAGTTCGGGTTCGTGTTGCGGAGAGTGACCATCAGATTGGCGAGCTGCTCCTTGTAGAGGTAGCTCACCGTGCGGAACATGCCTTTGGCGCGACCCAAAGATTCCGCGTCCTTCCAGATGTGCACAACGAACGGATCCTGAGACGCTTGGAGCAAGGACACGACGTTTTCGTTCTGCGGGTCCATGTTCTTCATGAGCCATTGATCGGCGGAATAATCGACTTTGCCAGCGTAATGGATAATGCTGAAATCGGCGACGCCGCGGAAATCGCTCTTCTTAAACTTGGGGTGTGTGGTATGAGCAGAAACCAGCTTTTCCACGAACGTTTTGTCGGTGGCTTTCGGGAACAGACACTCCTCGTCGAGGAGAGCCATGATGCCCATGCTCTTGTCGATGAGGTCGATCGTGGGCTGAAGATCGAGGCCGAAGTCGATAAACTTCCACTCGATACCTTCGCGCTGATACTCCTCTTGCTCCAGGATGAACATGGTGTGGTTGAAGAGCTGCTGCAGCTTCTCGTTCGTGTAATTGATGCAGAGCTGTTCGAAACTGTTGAGATCGAAAATCTCGAAGCCGGCAATATCGAGAATGCCGATGAAGGAAGCTCCCTGACGCTTGGTGCGTCCTAGAGATCGATTGATGCGCGTGACCAACCACCGGAACATGCGTTCGTAGCAGGCCTTGGAGATGGCTTCCACGGCGAACTCTACCTGCTCCTTCGTTTGACTCTTCGTAACGAAATCCCGGCCCACCTTGATGCGGGGCTTGAGGAAGGCCTTCGTCATGTCGGTGACGGAAAGGCCGAGCAGGTGCGCAATCTTTTGGGCGACCGTGTTGTCAGGTAGTGTGGCTTGATCGGAGTTGCGATCTTGGCGGAACTCCATGCGGCCGAAGAGCATCACGGCAGAAACGATGCGGAAGATTGCGGTGAAGTCTTCTTTCGTCATGCCCATAATGTTCATGGACTTGACGGTGTTGAGGAACTCCTGCGAGTCGTCTACACCAGGCACAATGTGGTTATCATCGCGGAGGAATGGATAAGTCTTGGGCTCTTCCAGAATGAACTCTTCTGCAAGGACAAGATCGTTTATTAGCTGAACATCATCAAGCAGACTCTCCAGTATACGTACTCTTTTGCTCGGCAGAAGCACCAGCTAGCAACTGGTAAAAGATGTGGAAAGTCCTTTCAAATTTGGCTTGACGTATGGCACGTGATTTTTCCAATAGGTATGTTTCGATATTCGCTCCGGCGATATATCCCGAAGCATCAAAATTAATACGGATAAATTTACCCTGCAATTTAAGCTTGTTAGGATGCACCACCTTAAATTTCGCACCGAAGACTTACGAATCGTGAGGAATTGTCGTTCTTGACGGTCTTGGCGTTACCGAATGCCTCTAAAATGGGATTCGCCTGCAGAAGTTGCTGTTCCAAGCCGCCCTGCACACGAAACAAAGATCATTCACCATACCCGAACGGAAGCGGCAAGAAACCGGCGTATTGGCGCATGCAAATCATGCTCAAAAAAACAAAGTGTTTGGCCGTGTGTGTGCGTGTGCGACTAGCTCGTGTCGAAAACCGAAAAACTCAACTCAACGCAAGGAGATCATGCCGCACAATCAGAAAGACTCTTACGATTAGGGATCAGCAGTACATACCGAAAACTCCCTTGACGGACTCTTTCCTCGCAAAATTGACAACGAAACGCGGTCAATTAGGCAAAGAATTAGCCATACACAGAGAGAAAAGAAGAAAATTAATCGTCACATACAACAATTTACCAAACATGAAAAAAATAAATAAATAAAACGCGAAAGTACAAAACAATATTTTACAATAATCAAATTAAAATATTTTCGGTAGAAAACAATGTGTGATTCTTCTAAAAATCGTGTGTGTATGTAGAAATTTTGCAGGCAGCACTCGTTTATACATGGCCAATCATCTGTTGTTTAAGTCAATTTTCGTGTTCACTCAAAACAAATTTCAGTCGCTGCTTTTGTTTTGCTTGCGCACGGAGAGAGGGTAAAGAAATAAAATACTTACAATGAGATCTTTGTGCTGCTCGGGTGTCGAATGTTTGCAAAAAGGCCCGGAACCCCGGAAAACAAGAGACATAGAAGAATGACACCAAACCGATCGGAATTTTGTTGGAGTAGATTGTTGAGTGATCGTTTTATCAATTTATGTGTGAATACCGTGAAAAATTGCCATGCAAAAAAGGAAAAGTAAGTTCAAATACACATGGACTATATGTGGCAATGGCTGTAATTCGTATTTGCATAAATCATTTGAAGTTACTGTTTGCGGGAGGCGGGAGTTGGCCGGGGAAACTTACCGCTCCGGATCCTTTGGGCGATTTGGAGGCGGCCACGTACGCCAGATACTGGATCACCTTCTTGGTGTTTTCCGTTTTGCCGGCGCCGGATTCGCCCGTGCACAAGATGGATTGATCCTCGCGGTCTGGAAGGAAATGCGGTGCGTTTAGTGCGCGGCAAGTGGCAGGAAACGAAGAGTGCGCATACCTTGCAGCATGGAACGGTAGGCGGTGTCCGTAATGGCGAAGACATGGGGCGGTACTTCGTGGCGTTTGATGCCCTTGTACCTCTCCATGATTTTTTCCGTGTAGATCGGCAGCTTCTTGTAGGGGTTGACCACGACGCAGAAGAGACCCGAATACGTCTACAAGGAAATCCGATGATTAGCAAAGCGTTCCACCGCATTCGACCAAATACTCATATTAATTAAGGGCTGAATATTAATTAGAAAGTTGTTGTATCGCATTACGAGCAGTTGTTCTTTCGCATTGGTATCGTCGTTCAAGATCGAAAGGCTGTCGGATCAGCTGAAAACGGAGCGCTACCATTTCGAGCGTAAGTAATTGCGCGTTTGTTCTTGGTTTTACCAAATCGGAGGAAAGCGAGTCTCGCGGCGGGCGCTGTATTTAGCTATTTCGGATTATGTATTCGTTTGGCGCATATTTGGTCATGTCGACCGGCCGCACATCAAAGCGTCGCCTTAATGCGGGACACACATGTTCGATTAAAGCGCTTCGAAAACATCGCTCAGCAGCTGAAATGAATTCAGATCCGCGCGACTGCTTATTTGTTTATAACATTGTCATTGGCCGCAGTGAGGGCGGATCGCGAGCAGCGAATTTTCCGCGGCCGACCGTCGGTCTCGAGAACCTCGGCCGTACGCGCGCGCGGACTGTAGAATTGCAATTCGTGTGATCCGCAGTGACGCGACACAATCGCGGCGAGTACGCCACACGAAGGAAAGAGATCAAAAAGCCACCGCGTCCCACGTTTCCTGCAACCGCGCAAAAACTCTCCTCTCTCGCAAGGCCTCGGAGAAGTAAGTCGATTCTTGCCGCGACAATATTTCGAACGCGAGCGTTTTCCGCCGCGTACGTGCGCATTTCGAAAAAGCGGCTCGTGAGCCATTCGTCAAACTGGTGCGCGCTATCAACCCGAAAACCCGACGCAGAGCGCGGCGCAAGTCGCGTGTTTAACGAGCGCGTTCGTTCGTTAAAAGATTATTGTTTCGACTAACAAGCCAAGGTAGAAAACACTTATTTTTAATTGCCGCCGACATCATTCCTTGTCGTGGTCGTCAGTCATTGTCATTGTATTGTTTTTCGATTCTTTCCGTCTAGGAATTATCTACGACTTATTTTAATTCCGTGATTTCAACTCCGCGCCGCGCCGGTATTGAAAATACCGAACCAGACACGTTTCTAATACACCGGCAGTGTATTAACCTTTATGGTAACGCATAAAACGCTCCTTCGATCTGAATATTCATTGGAACGGATATTGCGTGCGCCGATATCTCTTATCGCGGCGGTGGCAGTTTTTCACGCGCCACAATTTGCCAGTCGTCGAATCTTGTCGTTTGGGCGGGACCAATAAACGTTCCGGTTGCGCTTTAATCATAAAGATGATCTAATTGCGAGCACTTCAAACTAAACGTCTCGATCGGGGAATATACGCATTTTATCAAATCGTATCGACATAATTTTCACAAATAAATATCGCTGTATCAATGTTTGTAGGATTAGCGAGGTATTTACGATTATTTATTAACGTCGTAAAAGTGTTGTTTGCACTTTAAACGTCGCATTCGCGAGATACGAGAAGATCGAGTCTAGCCGAACGGCACAGAAATGTGCAAAAACGTGCTGATAACCAATACTGTCGGCGGCTTTCATCTATTCAATTAATTCTTTCGGCAGCCGCCGAGGTCAACAGTCGAGCAATCAGTGCCAGCGAATGCAAAATATGTGCGTGCATCGCTCGAAACTGAAAACTCCAACTGCTGTTTTCGACTTTGCGGTCCGTCTTCGTCCCGCGCGAGAAGAACGAAAACGCGCTCAACGAGCAATACTCGGTGTAAATCGATTGAAATTAAACTAAACATCGCGCTCCTTAAAATCCGCGCTCCGTGCGGCGCGCGCGGTTTGCAGCGACTCGATTAACCAAACAAATTAGGCGGTTCGACCGCACAGGAAATCCGCTCGAATGCAATTAACCGATGCTCGAGCGTTTGTTGTCGGAATACGCGCTCCGCCGAAAATGCGCGATAAGGCGCATCGAAAGGAAGGTGACGGCCGGACCGCCGCGCCGGTCGAAATTCCCCAAAGGCGCGACACGCGCGGCGACGCGAAATCAAATCGCTTTTCGAAAACCGATGACTAGGCCACGACATAAGAGATGACTCAGTATGCAAATATTCGTAAAGCTGCTAACCCGCTTTTTGCTTGTTCCTGGCTAACGCGCGAGCGACGCGGCGCGCGCATATTTAATTTTAATCATTTAATTACGCCGCCGCCCGCTCGTGCCGATGCTGGTAGTACGTTATCGCGCGGTGCGTGAAATCGCGCGCCCGACGCACCCGCGAAATCGGATGATCGCGCACGGAGCTTAATCGTAAGAAAAAAAACGTAAATACGAAGTGCGAGCGAGTTATTATCTCGAGTGCGTCGTCGCGGCGCCCAGACGCCAATCGTTCGAATTGTGCATCGCCGAACATTTCAATAAATGTTCCGACGCTTTTATTCGACTTTAATGCGCGCTTTATTGCATCGATCGGCAGTCGTTGTCGCGTTCGGAACGTGCTTCGGCACACTATTAATGATGACGAGCGTGCATCATTAACATATTTTATTGCGTGTACGCAAGAACCGGGCGGCGCAGCTAGCGCGCAAGAATGTGGGCCGATTTTGAAGCGCCGCGATGCACTTTTTGTTATTTCTATTCGACCTCGCAGTCGGTGAAAACGAAATGAACCGGCCGAGGAAACGTGCGCGCATTAATCGCTCCTTAAGGAGAGGCCGGCGATGACTAACATTTCCTCAAAGAGCCTAATTGTTTTTCAATCGCTGCGCATTATTAATATCGTGCTTGACACGCGAGTGCATCGAGTCGAACTGCTTGGCTGGCCGGCGGCGCGTCGCCTTAATCCACACGCATTGCGTTTAATAAAAAACAATTAATCAATTGACGCCCGTCCGCGTAGTGATTTCGTACGACGGCGGTCGTCCTTATTCCGCTTACGCAACGCGCCGTCGTTGGAAGAGTTTCGCACGTGGGCGTTCGAAGTCCTTTTAGCGGCGGCGCGGCTTCCGCGCGAAGAAAGTCGCGGCGCGGCGCGCCCGTTGGCGGCTAACCGCGCGCGCCCGCCGACGGCGCGCCGCCCCAAGTCTCGCGGGGCGTCAGACAGCCCTTCCGGACCGGGCAGATGTTCGCGGCGGCTGGCGGCGCGAAATCCGCGTCGATGATGAAAGTAAATCGATCGAGCGCACTGGGACGCGGCGCGAAACCCGTATTAAGCGGACCACGGCCATACATGGTCGGCAGAAACAGCTGTTCGACAAGTCCTTAAATGAACCGAGCGTGATTTTATCCAAAAAAAAAAAAAAAGCGCCAAGCAGCGTTGCGACTCGCGGTCGAGACACTTGTTACGATTTCGAGAAAATATATCATTTCAAAAAACGTCCGCGCAAATATACTTTTTGTTTGCTCTTAAGTCGGCTTTGTAAATAGACTGATTTGAGATTAGGCTAAAAGGTTGGCGTTTCGGCGCCGAATGTAGGAAGTGCCGCCACACACAATAAAGCATCTAACGAGTCCGCGCCGGATTTGTACAGATCTGCCCCAAAAACTCGCTCGACGACAACCCGCGAGAAGGCCGAAGAGTTCGAAAAGTCGCGCTCCGCGCGACGGTATTGTCGGCGAGCACGCGGGGGCGAGGCGTGGCGTGGCATTGACCCTGAGAGGAGAGCGCGCCGCGGCCGCGCGGCTCGAACTCCATCGGAAACAACATTCCACAGGACGGGCTGATACCCTGCACAGAATGCGCGCAGAATGCACCCGTTCGAATCCAGACGCCGGGATGGTCACGGCATGACTTAATGTCGCCTCGTTTCCTCGGCGAGACTTCGCCAAATAAATGCGCGACAGCGAGACGACGAATTTCGCGGCGCGAAAACGAAGCGATTTCTTGCGCCGCGCCGCGCGTCGCTCCATTCGATTCCGTGCGAGCGAAGTGCTCCGCGATAAGTAAAACCGCAGCGACGGCATTAATTTCCACCCGGATTCTTTATCTCCTCATCCTCGGCGTGCTGGAATTCTCAAGTAGAACCGCTTAGTCCGCCTGAATCACCGACACGCCGCGCGATGATGATACATAAAACAAACTGCTCTGTCGGTCGTCCCTCACGTGAGTCACCATCGCGCGTCGGAC
>JARRAA010028849.1:0-19775 GCA_030557295.1 Ecitodaemon sp. MM-2014
GTTCCGGGGAGCGACGGCGAAACGTGCAGTTGAAGCAGTCCCACAATCAAAATGTGTCAGAAACATGTGGTTTTCTGCGATGACGCAAATGCAGAGAACAATACTAACAGGATTCTTGTGTTTCTCGTCTTCTTCTTCTTTAATTCTAGGCTTCGAGTAATCGCAATTCTCGCGAACGCGCAAAGCAGGTGAGCACAATACCGGCGTGACGCAACAATGCGCGCGCACAATTCGGCGCAAGTGCGCGAGAAGACGAGAAGACGTCGGTTGGGCAAACTCGCCTGCGCCTTAATTGGATTAATCGCGTCGGCGTTGTTTCTCCGCGCGCAACTTAATTGTCGCGGATTCTGCTTTCGTCGAACAATTTAATTCGAATCGCACGACGCAATCGCATAGGGGAAGTTGCGAGCGCCGCCTTGCGGCCAATAAAGTGAACCACACGCGCCGCCATTGCCGAAAATAGTTCTTTGCCTAACTAGGCACGAATCATTTCCAGAATAGAGCAGATCCAACTTTCTTTCAACCTCCAACGACGTTTATACAAGAACCTAATCGCATCTTCAGCGTCCGATGTCCATTCGACATTCGAGCCGTCGGTAAAATTCATAGGACACGCCGTGCGCTCACTTTTACTTGACCATCTTCGTGGTTTTCACATTCACACTTACGCAATTGCGTGAGATGCTCATTAATATACAAAACGAGCAGGGAAACGTCGCGTTACGCGGATAATTAAAGAAGTTACTGGCCGAAGACACGAAATTAATTATGTAAACATGGACCTATTTTTCGGCCGTGTTGGTAAAGAAGTAAAATGTGTTGTTTTGCTGTTTTTTTTTGCAAATTTATTGTGCGTCGGTTCGGTTTTTGAGATTTCTAGCAGTAACTGCCCACGCGGCGCGCGGGACGAATGCAAATGCCGCGCTCGAGTTTGTTTGTTGTTACCTGCAGCACGATTTAAACAAGCGGAGCGCGTTGAATAAATATTGAGCGCGCACACAAAGGCGCCGGACTAGGTCGGGCGGAGATGTTCTTAACCCTGGGGCAAGCTGACCAATCGCAAGCAGAAATTCTTTTAAAAAAATTGTCGTTGATTTTAGGTTGTACCGTGGGAGTGGGTTAGTTGTCCCAGAGCAAGTTTATCAGGAATTAATCGACCGACCAACCGTCGATGTGTGGCGACTATCCCACGGTTAAGACCCGAACAAGATTCCGCACACAATTCACGACACGCGCCGCTCGCCGAATGTTTTTATGTAATGTCAACGTTATCGCTTTAGGCTTCCAGTTAGCGACGAATTGCGAATCGAGCAATTGGGCAACGGCCACACGCGCACTCGGAATTCTCGATGCGCGTAAACATTGCCAAACAATTTGGACAATTCGCGCTTGTTTGCAGAGCGGAGCAAGCGCGAGCGCAAACAGAAGCCGAAGACGAATATGTTTGGCAACAAAAATTACGAAATTACGACGTAAATCGATTTTCGGGAGTTCCAGCGCTATTTAATAACCAACAAGGTGGAAAACTCGAGGCGGCTGTTTGTGAGAAGCGCCGCGAGCTAAAAACCTCCTTCGTTCATACAACATTTATTGCATTGTACGTAATGCAATTCGTATCGTCGCATCGCGCGGAGAAAATTGAACTTTTCCCACGCGCAATAAAAGCGGGCGGATCGAGAGAAAAAGAGCGCGGCGCGCATTGTCGGCAAGCGTTTCGATATTTTTGCATCGTTGAGCAAACAGCGCATTGCGATAAAATGAGCGTGCGTGCAAGTAAAATATTAATTCACACTAACGTGCTTATTCTAATTGTTGTAACGAGGATAAAATCAGGATAGTCACCGCACTTTTCTTTAGAATCCCATAAATTCCAAACAACGAACTCGATGCCTCGGTTATTAATCTTCAACATATATTTTTGTATAAATGCGTATAGTTGCCGCACTATGGCGGGTGCTTGCCTGACCACTCTGATCGCCCTCTAGCGCTCACAATAACACAAGGCGACTAACCGCAACACCAACTGAGGCGACTACACGTTTTGCCACGTATAGTCGCCTTTCAAGTTTTACAAATAAATAAAAGACAGTTTGCAATAAACGTTTATGAAACGGTTCTTTAACGTAGTCCACTAGATAGCGCATCAAATATCCAAGCGCGACAACTATACTGATTCTACCCTACAAGTAAAATGATAGATGGCTTGGCTGTTGCAAACTGGTCGTAACCTGCGTATTAATTGTAAATGCAATAAATTATCCAAACAATAACAATCAACTTTATAGCCTGTTCACGTCACGTCGTAATTCCTGCGAGACTTTGATCGACGAATTTTCCTGTTCCGGTGTATCTAACGATCGCTATGCAGATGCGCACGCAGCACAATCATTCATCGCTGATTCTCTTTTCCGCCGCGCAGATTCCGACTCGGTTCCGAAGGCAGATTCAAACGATTTCATTTCCCAGGACAAAGAGCGAGACGCGTAACGAAGTCGCGCAATAACTAACAGCGGATTATCGCCCGTTGCGATTGCGAGCGGCGCCGGCGTGCGCTTTCGAGCGAATCGTGTTTGCGTTCGACCCGACATCGGTCGGCGCTTAAGTTCAAACGTCGCCGCGCAGGCAGGAAGTCGCGCGCGGCGATCTTCTGCCTTTTCTGCGCACAAAGCGAGCGCGCGGTGAAAGGAAAGAAGAAATTGCCGCGCGTCGACGCAAAACCTGCCGAGCGGTAAATATCGTTTGCGAGAATGTCAAATGAATCGGGCTAATGTGTCACTCCAGTACTCAAAGATCGAGTCGGACTCACAATTGCTTGAATCGTCAAATCCGAGGAAGACAAACGAAGTCACTGTGATTGCCACGTCGCGTCAGAGGTCAGGTCGCAAGTCGCGGATTCGAATCGCGACATTTCATCGACAGAGAAAAATCTCTGCGATTATCTCCTCACTTTCAGGCCGACGGAGATCACGTCAACCACCAATTGGTAATGAATTACCAAATAGGTAGGTATATAAATGAGACTTTGTCGAACGACTTTCCTAAAAAAGGACCAAATTAAAAATGGAGAACTCTCATTTCTTATCTCTGAACATAAAAGTCCTGCAAGGCGCCGGAATCTACCCGCCGCAGACGTCGTCGAAGATCAGAAACGTACTGCTCTGGATGTACAACTTGAGCCACGTCGGCTACACGTTGGTCTTCTTCACGATCGCCCAGCTGGCGTCGCCGAAGCACACCGCGTCGAACGCGAGCGACCTGGTGCAGAACATCAACCTGTCGGCGTCCTTCCTGGTGACCTTCCACAAGATCTTCGTGTGGTGGCACCGCCGCAAGGAGCTGACGACCGTCATGGAGACGCTGCAACAGATCACGACGAAGTTCGCCCATAGCGACAGATCTGCGGGTAACGCACAGGGTGACTTACACGTTCCTGACGTTGGCGTTCGTCGCGTCGACGTCGGCGACGAGGCGAACATTCGGCGCTGGGTGCCCTTCGACCCTCGGGCGTCGAGGAAGACGTTCGCCTACGCGGTCGCATATCATCTACAAGTCATCTTGGGGTAGCATCTTTCCTTGTGCATCAGTATAGTTGCCGCACTTTTCGTCAAAGCCCCATAAATTCAAGAGTATCCAAGTGCGACAACTATACTGCTTTCACCCTACGTAAACCGTTAGACAAAAATCAGTCAGTGATTAGAATGATCAGCATCACGACTCGTCTTATCTAAAGTTTTCTGACTTTTCCGCAGAATTTGCGAACGATTGGAAGCAATCTTCAACGTCTTGATCCTCGTCCAAGCTCTCGTCTCGCTGGCGGTGTTCTGCACGTGCCACTTCATCGTCTCGTCGGTAATTTATGCAAACATCTATGGAACTCAATCGTGAACGACCAAATTACTAAGCGATTTGTCAAACAATTTCGAAACTTTCTGCTTGATCCTATCTCGCTGCTATTTTAAGCGGCTTGAATGGTTAAGTTCTACGCTGACAAATTACCAATTAGCACACTTTTGCGCTTTGCGGATCGAAATCGGCAGCAGCATGCCCGCGAACGAGATTCGCCACATGCTGGCTGTCTCGATCCAATTCTCCCTGCATTGCGTCGCCGGAAATCGACTCACAGTTCAAGTTGCGTAGCAGTGTTCTTCTTTAGACTTCCGACTTCCGGAATTGTGACCAATTGTCTCCTTCCAGGCGGGCGAAATGACGAGCGCCCTCTACGACAGCGACTGGATCAGCGTGACCAGTCCGAATTAGCGTAAAAACGTGATCCTGACGATGATGCGAATGAGTAAACCGATCGTCCTCACCGCTGGGAAGATCGCCGCGACGTCGCCGGCGACGATCATCGTGGTTAGCGTTTCGGATTTAACGAGCTCGTTGTTTTTATAGTAAAATTATCCCTATTTGCGTTCCTGAAAGAAACATAGTTTAGTTTATATTCGCGTTGCATCCACTGCGCGCACCAAAACCGCACGCAAAGCACATTAATTGCGAAACAATTGCCAGGAATTACTTAGGATCATTCCGCTGTAATAACGATTAGTCAATCGCAAATATTATTTTTACGTAAATTATTTCGAAATTAGATCTTTACGGTGTTTTATCGTAGGCAACCAACATTACACTAGACTATACTACACGTGTAAATGCAATATCGCAGTAAAAGCACTGAATCGCTCGACGAGACGAGGATGAAGAAGAAGAAGAACGACAAGAAGAAGAAGCAAAACAAGAAGAACAAGAAGAAGAAAAATAATACGAAGAATACCAAGAAGAGTGATCATAAGAACCACCTCTAAAATGCTTTGCGGGTTGCATACCAACTATTTCATCTCTCCCACGACCGATTGACTGTCAATTTCCAAATTTTCTTTGGCCGTTATTAATGATCGTGAATTACTCTCTGGTTAAGGCTTGCGGCAACGAGCTCCCGACAATAGGACGTCTGAAATTACAAATGCAATCAATTATGTTTAAATTGTGTTCACGTTCGACTTAACTTCGGTCGGCCTTAAGTTCAAACGGCGAGGAAGTCGCGCGGTGAGCTCCTTCATCTCCTGCGACCCGAGGCGCGCGAGGTGAAAGGAAAGAAGAAATTGCCGACGGGCGTCGATTCGTCCGCCAACAATACGTGCGTCACTCTGGCACTCAAAGACAACTGTTGTGAATTATGCATCGAACTTAACTCACAATTTGTCTCATCCAACCAACTGTCCGTCAAATCCAAAGAAGCACGCCGTTTGATAGAGAAATAAAATCTTTGTAACTATCGCGTGATTACCAAGCTGTCGCTTGATAATTAGAACCTAACAACTTAATTATCCTCTCCATCACTAATCAACTTCCTAATGGTACTGATAAATAATTAATCAGAGCTTTGCCTTACTGTAAAACAATCACCGACAAGACACTCAGAACTTTCCGTTTCCTTGGAACTTCGGCTACTCCACAAAGTGGAACGTCGGCAATTGATTCGCAAAAATTGAAAAGAAAACGAAGGATTTTTTCCTACGCTTTTACACTTTTATACTTCACAGATTGATATCAACAGCGTTCAATCCGCATTGTATTATTCCACCAGAGCATGTGCTTTTAAAGAACATAATTAGTCGCCAGATTAGTTACTTAAGAAAGTAATTAAAGAATCTCGAAAGCACTCGTTCGCATGCGGTTACTTTCGCGCCTAGATGCGAAAGCACTTTACACTGTTAGAATTTTACATCGATACATCGATATATCGAAATATAAAATATAGCTAATTGTAAGAAAGAAATAATATATCGATACATCGATATATCGAAATATAAAATATCGCTAAGAAAGAAATAATATATCGATATATTTCGATATGTTTTCGATATTCCCACCCAATATTGCCCCAACCCTTAATGTCTCGACAAAATATTTGTTTCGAAACGGATTGACAAAGATTCCTTCCGTAATTACCGCAATCCTCTAAATTATTCGCCGAGCCCCACTCGTAATTCCGACTTACCAACAATTCCGAACTAATCGAAAGAAAATCTCCGTGATTATCGACTGATTACCAAGCTGGCGCAAGTCGCACAAACCAGAAATTAGGTCCGAACCGATTAATTATTCATCCGCAATCATGCGGCCTCCGCCGACGGCTATATAAACTATGCGTTCTTCGTCGCAACAAACGTTTCGAGAGCGATAAGAGAATTTCGGGCTCAGAGCAACCGAACATGACGGAAACGCATTTCATGGCAGTCAACATACGGCTCGCCCAATGCGCGGGCATCTACTCGCCGCGCACGTCGTCCAAGGCGAAGAGGGCCCTGCTCTGGACGTACAACATCGCCGTCGTGTCGTTCTCGCTGGTCTTCTACACGATCGCGCAGCTCGCGGCGCTGAAGCACACGGCGGGCAACATGAACGACCTGGTGCAGAACATCAACATGTCGGCGTCGTACCTCCAGACGCTGTACAAAGTGCTCGTGTGGTGGCGCCATCGCGAGGAGCTGATGGCGATCATGCGCGCGCTGCAGGAGACGCGCGCGCTGTTCGCGAAGACCGCCGACTTCGATCCGGACGCGATCGTCCGGTCGAACCGACGCGTCAACAATCGGCTGACGTTCACGTTCATGACGATCGCGTGCTTCGTGATCAGCTCGGCGTGCGTGCTGCCGCTGCTGGACCTGTACACCGGGCAGGCGCAGAGCGTCGCCGACCTGAAGCTGGCGTATCCGAGCTGGATGCCCTTCGACTACCGGGCGTCCAGCGCGGCGTTTTGCGGCGCCGTCGCCATTCAGTCGCTCTCGCTGCTGACCTGCGGCGCCCTCACAGTGGGTAAGAGCGCGCGTCGGCGCGGAGGGGTGGCGCGGCTCACGTGGCTTTTCGGTGTGTTGCCCAGGCATCGACATGCTCTTCTACAGTCTGGTGCGCTTCACCAGCACGCACTTCCAGCTGCTGCAGGGCGCGTTCGTGACGATCAAGGAGAGGGCGCTCGCGAGCGGCGCGGACGGCCGCGGGCTGCAGGAGCGGATGTACGACGAGTTGCGCACCTACATACAACATCTGCAACGCATCCTGGGGTATAAAACGTCTAACTCTGTCCGTCTCTTTGTCAATATCTCTATCTATCTCTCTCAGTTGGTTACGTTTTACGAAATATCGATGTTTACAACTGCAACATCGATTGTTCCAGAAAATATCGGATCGTGAACATTAATCGATAATTTTCTAAAATATCGATGTATAGAACTGTGACATCGATTGTTCCAGAAAATATCGTAACGTGAACATTAATCGATAATTTTCTAAAGTATCGATGTATAGAACTGTAACATCGATTGTTCCAGAAAATATCGGATCGTGAACATTGATCGATAATTTTCGAAAATATCGATGTATAGAACTGTAACATCGATTGTTCCAGAAAATATCGGATCGTCAACATTGATCGATAAATTTTCTAAAATATCGATGTTTAGAACTGTAACATCGATTGTTCCAGAAAATATCGGATCTTGAACATCGATCGACAATATCGATGTATTCAAAACATCGATGCCAATATCCCACCAAGATTCACGTCAAAATCACTATGCTTCACTTGTCTCTAACATTTTTCCCGCAGAATTTGCGAGCGATTGGAAGCGATCTACAACGTCTTGATCCTCATCCAAACTCTCGTCTCGCTGGTGGTGTTCTGCACGTGCCTCTACATAGTGTCGTCGGTAATTCATGCGAACATCTTTGAAGCTCACTCGTAAACGACTAAATTACTAATCGACGCGTCACTTTCGTGGCATTTCGAAACTTTCTGCGGCTGGAATACTCAAGTTGCGCGGATTGATGCTGACGAATTACTAATCGGCGCACTTTTACGCCTTGCAGATCGAATTCGGCGGCAGAATACCCGGAAACGAGATCAGTTACATGATGGCGGTCGAGATTCAGTTCTCGTTGTATTGCTTCGCTGGAAACCATCTCACCACTCAAGTGCGTACGCCTTTAAGACGTCTCGATGCGTAGATTAGTTACGCAACGCTTGTGTTATTCGATTGCGACTAGTTTAGTGACAGTTTCGGTTACTTTCTGGTGATTTCATTCCGATCTGGGGTCCTCTCAAAAATCTATCGATACATTTCGAAAACATCGTTATCGATATAACGGTGTTTCCGAATAACTACACGGCAATAAGATTGTGTATGGTACATATCGGCTTAATAATATATCGACATATTTTCAACCGGCCATAGTTAGCGTTCCTAACAAATGGTTTTCCGATTTGTGTCTATTTAGGCGGCCGGAATAACGGATGCTCTCTACAACAGCGACTGGATAAGCGTGACCAGCTCGAATTATCGTAAAAACATGATCCTGACGATGATGCGAATGAACAAACCGATCGTCCTCACCGCGGGAAAGTTCGCCGTGATGTCGCTAGCGATGATCATTACGGTTAGGTTTTCGAATTGGCATGTTTGCCGCGTTTTGAAGTAAAAATGTCGTTGTTCGCGTGTACTTGCAGATCGGGCGAGGCTCCTACTCCTTATTAACATTTCTGAAGAACACGCAGTAGTTTGTTTTATTTAATTACAACGCGATTTTCAACGCACTGCACGAAGATGCACTGCATGCACCGCGCACGAAAACCGACTTCAATACAGGCAACCAAATGAACGCATAATTATTTAATATATTTCATTAAAACGGACAAATATGCCACTATAATACTTACTGATTTATTAGTTCGTTTAAAAAATGTTGTTCAATATTATTTTAAGCAAGATTATTTGTTAGAAATTAATTTTCGTTTGCGGTTTCTTCAGTGAGGCAACCAACACTGCACCACACGTGCAGCAAGTAACCGCACTTCTTGCAAAACACTGAAAGCAATTCAAGATATTTTCAAAATTAAAACGCAAAATGATAGATTTACCCGGATTCGATGCACCCAATCACTCGGGCGACGAAGATGACGAAGTGAAGAAAAAGAATCCGAAGAAAAGCGGCGGCTTTCAGTCGATGGGCCTAAGTTTCAACGTTTTGAAAGGCATCACGAAGCGAGGATACAAAATACCCACGCCGATTCAAAGAAAAGTGAGTTTTCTTACACGAAAAACACTGTTCAATGTGTAAAACCTTCCGTACGAATCTGTGCCATTATTAAATCGTGTTTATTCCAGGCGATACCTTTGGTTCTTGAAGGTAGAGATGTTGTCGCTATGGCTCGAACAGGCAGCGGAAAAACCGCCTGTTTCCTAATTCCAATGTTCGAAAGGCTGAAAATACGCTCGGCGAAAAGCGGAGCGCGCGCTATAATATTATCGCCCACAAGAGAATTAGCTTTACAGGTAAAACTCCATAAAAATGCTAGTTTTCCAATTGTTACAAACGAATTAATATCGTCGCTTTAAAACAGACGCTGAAGTTCATAAAAGAACTGGGCCGCTTCTCGGACTTGAAGGCGTCCGTGATTCTGGGCGGCGACTCGATGGAAGACCAATTTTCGGCGATCCACGGCAATCCCGACATCATCGTCGCCACGCCGGGCCGCTTCCTGCACGTCTGCATCGAGATGGACCTGAAGCTGAAGAGCATCGAGTACATCGTCTTCGACGAGGCCGACCGCCTCTTCGAGATGGGCTTCGGCGAGCAATTGAGCGAGATCGTCAACCGCTTGCCCGACTCGCGTCAGACCGTCTTGTTCTCCGCGACGCTGCCGAAAGTCCTGGTCGAATTCGCCAAGGCCGGTCTGAACGATCCCGTGCTGATAAGGTGAACGCGTTACCTTGCATTGTCATCAAACGTTGTTAATAATAATTCGTTGATTCATCGTGAAGATTGGACGTGGAGAGCAAGCTGCCGACCGGCCTGCAGCTCTGGTTCGTCACCTGCCGACCGGAGGAGAAGCTCGCGGCGCTCCTCGTCCTCCTCAAGTCGCACATCGACGCCGAGCAGCAGACGGTCGTCTTCGCCGCGACCAAGCACCACGTGGAGTACGTGCACATGATCCTCGACCACTTCGGCATCAGCAACACGTACATCTACTCGAACCTGGACCCGTCGGCGCGCAAGATCAACGCGGCGAAGTTCGCGCAGGGCAAGTGCAAGGTGCTCGTCGTGACGGACGTCGCCGCTCGCGGAATCGACATTCCGCAGCTGGACAACGTGATCAACTACAACTTCCCGGCGAAGTCCAAGCTGTTCCTGCATCGAGTCGGTGGGCACAGTCGACTTTCCGCGCTCGCAACACAACTAACTGTGTTAATAATAACAATGTCTATGCTTAAGGTCGTTGCGCGCGCGCCGGACGTTCCGGAACGGCGTACTCCATCGTCGCGCCCGACGAGCACGCCTATCTGTTAGACTTGCACCTTTTCCTGGACTGCGAGCTGTCGCTGACCTTGCCGAACAACAGGGACGGCGCCGTCGGCAGGATGCCGCAGGCGCTCGTCGAGGAGCAGCACAGCGCTCTGATGACCCTGCACGAGACGCGGATGGACATCGATAGCATGAGGAAAGTCAGCGAGAACGCCTACCAGCAGTATCTGAAGTCCAGACCTGGCGCCACGTCGGACAGCAACAAGAGGATCAAGGAATTGCCTCTGAATTCCGTGGGCGTTCATTCCATCTTTCGCAAGGGCGACGGGGACGACGACGAGGAAGACAGGGAGGACATCTTGGACAGGATGAAGGCGTACAGGCCGCAGGGCGTGAGTATTCGGCGCTTTCGTCGAGGAAATCTATTTCTACGCGCATCTTTGTCGCAGACGATCTTCGAGATTTGCGGGAAAACGAAATCGCAAGACTACCAAGTGATGAAGCAGAAGCGCGCGTTTCACAAGGACAAAATCGAGTCGCACCATCAGAAGAAAGAGCTCAAAAAGGCGTCGCAAAGCGTGAAAACAGCGTCCACGTTGCAAGGCAGCGACGCGCAGGATATTCAAGAAACGTTCGCCACAATCGTCGCTCCCAAGAAGAGGAAGATCGACGACTTGTACAAGAAGAAAGCGAAGAAACCCCGGAGAGAGGTCGCGAAGGACGAGAATTACATTCCTTATCAGCCGGCCGATCGGCACACCGAGGCCGGGTAAGGCTGCCTACGGTTTAACATCGCCAAGCATCTTAATTAACACCAAATTCGCGTCGCGTTTAGATTATCCGTGAACTTCCAAACGGAAGCTTCGAAAGCCCAGCTGGATCTGACGGCGGATTCGTCGGAGGCGATGCGCCGCGACCATCAGACGAAGGTGTGGGACAGGAAGAAGAAGAAGTTCGTCGTGGACCAGTCCAGGTCGAAGGCGGGGAAGATCAAGACGGAGTCGGGCGTGTGGATTCCCGCGACGTACAAGAGCAACAGGTACACGCAGTGGAAGGACAAGACCAAGCAAGACGCGTCCGACGACGAGGACGACGACGCGCCGCGTCAGGAGGCGACCGCGCGGAAGCCCAAAGGTGCGTAGCGCGCGAAAGGCGTTGAGTTAATTACTTACTAATCGCGCACGGCTCTGCGGCAGACTTCCTGAAAGGGCGGCCCAACACCCACTGGGCCAGGCACAACGAGAAGCAGCAGCTGAAGCAGAAGCGGTCGGAGCTGAAGTCGACGGACGAGATCCTCAAGGCGCGCAAGCTCGCCGAGCGGACGAAGGCGCGCCAGAGCGGGCGGCGGGGCAAGGGGAAGGGCCGGAAGGGCGGCGGGGGGCGCAGACGCAAGTGAACACACCGCCTCCCTTTGTCTTGTTAGAAACGTATGAATTACATACACATCTGCATTAAATTATCTAAACGTATTGTACACGAGCGCGCGACGCGATCGCATCGATTCGCATTCCGCACGTTCCAATAGCAATTTGTCCCCGCCCACAGGTCGGATTTGTTCAGGTCCGTAAAATCAAACGTAATTTTGGCCGATTTTTCGAAGAGGAAAAACGAAAGAAGAAGAAATGAAGAGAGGGCGCGCACGCTCAGAGCATGCCGAAGCCCTTCGAGTAGTTGATCGCTTTGAGCAGGCGGTCCTTCAGCTTCTGCTTGGTGAGATACTCGGGCAGCAGGAGGACGTTGAAGCACGTGTGCGCCGTGGGCAGGCGGTCGGAGTCGGGGCCGTTGCGCGCGATCACCAGCTTCAGCTTGCTGAGCCCGCCGATCGGCACGCGATCGCTGCCGGTGGCGAACTGCAGCAGCTTGCGCTTGTCCTCGACGGTGAACGCGTGCACGATCTGCCAGAAGTTGCGGACGATCATCGTGAAGCGCGTGTAGCCGCCGTCGTACTCGGTCGCCTCCTCCAGCTCGTCGAAGTTGAAATTCTAAACGAAGCGCGCGCGTTTAGCATTGCGAGCGAGCGAGCGATAACGAATTGTTTCCCCACCTTGCTGCCGCATATCAGCAGCTCGACTTCCTCCGGCCGGAAGAACTGCTCCAGCGGCGACTCCCCGGTGACCATGTGGAAGCCCTTGTAGAACGCCTTGAACTGCTTCTCGACGGACTTGTTCAGCAGGTAGTCCGCGTACAGCTTGACGAAGTCGTACTTGTTCTCCGGCGTCACGTTGAGCGCGTCGCCGTCGTCCACCAGATCGTGGTGCAGCAGATTGCCGAAGACGTCCTGATAGCTCACGCGGAACGTTTGCATGAACACGTCCTCGAGGTCCGGCTCGGCGTACTCCAGCAATTGCTTGAGACTGTTGTACAGCGTCTGAAACGAGCGGGCGATAGAAGCGAGGCGCCGCGGGGCGGGGCAGGGAGAGGGCAGCGCGCTACGTACGGGATTCCAGTCTTGCAGGTCCTCGAAGGAGCCCAGGATGCCCATCAGCTTGCGGTAGAGCACGAGCGGAAAGTTGACGGCGAGTATCACGTTGTTGTAGATCGCCAGGCCGAGCACGATGCCGATGAGCGTGAACTGCGCCTCGGTCTCGAAGCTCATCGGATTGAACCACATCGTCTGCGACTCGCTCTGCGTGACGAACATGCCGTAGTCGGGATTGAAGATCTCCTCGATGACCAGCTGAAAGAACTCCTTGGAGACGCCGCCCTCGTCGATGCCCTGCTCGCCCTCGAACTCGACGACGAGCTGCTTCTTCAGGTCGGTGGGGTTCTCCATCGAGATCATCTCCAGCTCGACGAGCGCGTCCTCGATGATGTGATCGCGCCGCACCTTGAGCTTCAGATACGGATTGCTGGGATTCCCCGAGACGCTCTGGATGAAGCTGTAGCGGCGCTCGGAGAACATTCGTATTCGATTGTCGTAGTACAGGCCGAGCGCCTTGGTCGCCGGCGTGAGGATGAACGGGTAGTTGAGGAAGCTGAACTTGTTCGGGTGCGTCCGGTAATTGGAGAAGTCCTTGTCCACCTCGACGGCGTCGCTCAGCGGCTCGTTGTAGAACTCGCTGAACGGCACGAGCGGCTTGCGGCAGTCCAGCGGATGCACGCACAGCTCGAGGGCTAAACAACGTTCGGGAATTAGTCGGCGGGCAGCGGTCGAGGAGCGGCGCTTCGTTACCTAGCTCGTCGTCGGGGTCCATCCAAGAGCTCCGGTCCTGGACGGGCTTCTGGCGCAGCATCGGCGACTCGAGCTTGCCGGCTAAAATATTGGCATAGTAAACGACCTGAAAGCACCGAATCAGTAAACAACTGCGGCCGCAATCGACGCGCGGTACCGACTTTCATAAGCTTCGTGGCGGCCGTGACGACGTTCTCCTCCTGCACGCAGAAATCCGGATGGAACTGCGTGAGGATCACGCGCAGCGTGACCAGCTGCTGGAGGTTCTCCAAGAGCAGGCTCAGGCTCGACGAGCTCCGGCACGACGCCCACGTGTGCGCCAGCTTCGCCTGCACCTCGACGTTGATCCACGTCGTCGCCCTGCAGAGCGCCGGGAAGGCCGTCTCGAGGAAGTCCCCGTTGCCCAGCACGGGTATCTCGTAGATGATGGACAAGACGTGCACGATGTCGTCGTTCGAGTAGAGCTTCGTGTTTCTGTTCTGCAGCTCCATCTGCAGATAGCCGGCGAGCGTGACCAGCGCGTTCACCATCGCGCTCTCGGTGATGTTGCTGGGCAGCTTGTCGAGGAGCGCCGTGTACGCTCGCCTGAGGCCGGCCGAGTCGAGCGGGAGGCGCGCCTCGGCCTCGGCGGACGTCGCGCTCGCGCAGCTGTCCTCGTCCTTGTCCTTCTCGCCCTCCAGCGAGCGCACGTCCTCCTTCTTCAGGGACGCGAGGTCGCCCGCCTTGCCCAGGATGGCGTCGATGGGCGAGCCGCTCGGCCGCTGCCGGAAGCTGCGCACCAGCGAGTCGATGCTGCTGAAGACCTCGCCCAACGTCCGGATCAGCTTCGAGTAGTTCTCGCACGATTCGCACTCGAGTATTATCTCGTAGAGGGAGTCCTCGGTCAGGAAGGGTATCGCTTCGGCTGTGGAAGCACAAACGGTTAGTTCACGGATGGCCCGGAGTGTCCGAAGGCTTGCTACTCATGGTGATGTCGTTTCGGTGCGGATTCCTGGCCGCCTCCGTGTGGTTGCCGAGCACGTCGTTGCAGGGCATCACCGTCTCGATGCGCAGCACGCCCGAGTTGTCGCCGGCGGCGAGGAAGTTCGTCCGGGGCATCTTCGGCCTGTGCGGCTCGCACAGGCGCGCCTCCTGCGAGAACAACTGGATGGCCCTGGCCGCCGCCTCGTTGGGAGACAGGGAGGTCACCTTTAAAGCAAGCAAACGGCTGTAGCGGTCCGCGAGGCGGCGCCGAGACAAACACTAACTTGGCCGCTCGACGCGCAGTGCTTGTTGTCGCAGGAGGGATTGCCGCAGCCGTCCGTCAGCTGATAGAAGTAGCGCTCGATGAGCGACTTGGCGGTGGCGCGCTTCATCTCGTCCTCGCCGGCGGCGTCGCTGGATGAGGCGGGCGGGTCGCCGCTACGATCGCAGAGATCCATCGCGGCTGCCGTGCATCAGAACTGCCGCCCGCGGATCGTCATCCTGCTGCCCGAAGCCGAACTCACCGCGCGAGGATGACATTCAAATTTGACACTAGAACGCACATAACCTCGCGCGCGCCCGCCGCTGCGCGCTCGCTCGCCTAATTTTGGATCGCGGGCGGAGAGAGAGCTTCGAGAGCGCTTCGGACGAGGTGCGCCGGCGGCGCCGAGCGAGGGGAACGCTCGCGCCTTGGCCACGCTTTTATCGCTGCCAAAAATACCGCGCGTCGGCCATGCAAGCTGCGAGCGCGACCGTGCCCCAAGCAGACGGCGAAACAATGTCGCGCGCGGCTCGCGTCATGTGCGCGCGACGCGCAAGCTCTCGGACGGCTCGCGCGCTCGCGCGTTTCGGCTTCGCGGAATCGGCTGAATCACGCGATCGTCTACTAATAAATCGTCGCTGATTGGGAGCTTTTCCCTTGGCTCACTCAATCAAGAACGCTCGCGAACATTTTCGAACTGCTTTATTCAGAGTTGTTTATGCTCGGCCGACAGATGGCGCTGCGTGTCTGTTTGGTTCGTAATCGAAATAAGTTTTGTTGATTTTGCTTTTGTTGACGGACGACGAAAGAAGAAAGGATGCGAAACGGAGAAAACCATCGATATTAGGAGTTTGAAGGATAGTCACGATAAAACGGGGTGAAGATGGCGAAATTAATTCGGCGGGGGCAATTTTCCCCCAATATTTTCAAATGTTTGAACTTTTACCAAACATTTATTGCAAAATCGGCTATAATATGTATTCTAATGAAAATAGTTACGCGATTTTCACTTTATTTCATAGCGGAAGAGTTGTTCTTTTATTTATAATACGATTTCTTATCGAATTTCGACAGGAAGTGGGTCAAACTCCAAAGTTTGCCAATTTTTCAACTTTTCCAAAACACGCCTTGCAAAATTGGGCCTAACATGCGTTCTAAAAGAGATAGTTTCGCAATTTTTACTTTATTTCGTAGCGGAAGAGTTGCTCTTTCAATTTTAGCACGATTTATCATAGGATTTTTACAGGAAGTGAATGAAAATGGCCCACAAATTTTGCCAATTTTTTAACTTTTCCAAAACATGTCTTGGCCCACTTGAGCCACTTCCGGTAGAAATTCTGGGACAACTCGTGCTAAAATTGAAAGACCCACTCTTCCACTAGGAAATAAAGTAAAAGTTTCAAAATCATCTCCCTTAGAACGCATGTTATAGCCGATTTTGTAAGGCATGTTTTGGAAAAGTTCAAAAATTGTCAAACTTTGGGGGCCATTCTGACCCACTTCCGGTACAAATTCTGAAGCAACTCGTTCTAAAATTGAAAGAACTACTCTTCCGCTCCGAAATAAAGTGAAAATTACGAAGCTATCTACCCTAGAATGCACGTTACAGCCGATTTTGTAGGGCGTGTTTTAGAAAAGTTCAAAAATATGCAAATTTTGGGGGCCATTTTGACCCACTTCCGGTAGAAATTCTTGGACAACTCGTTCTAAAATTGAAAGAACAACTCTTCCGCTAGGAAATAAAGTAAAACTTTCAAAATCATCTCCCCTAGAACGCATGTTCATGCCGATTTTGTAAGGCATGTTTTGGAAAAGTTCAAAAATTGGCAAACTTTGGGGACCATTTTGGCCCACTTCCTATTGAAATTCGATAATAAATCGCATTAAGATTGAAAGAACAACTCTTCCGTTAGGAAATAAAGTGAAAATCGCGAAATTATCTTAATTAGAACACATATTATAGCCGATTCAAAAATTGGAAACCTTTGGAGGTTATTTATCAGGATTGTTGTAAATTTATTTTTTATTTACAACAAAGTAAACTTACAATCCCGAATGTTCCTTAATGAAGCGACGAAGGTTGCCAACGTTAGCGTACGTACCAGGATACTCTGGACGCGCGCAGCCCTCCCCGCCGGAAACGACACCGACGAGCACGCCGTCGGCGACGAGCGGACCGCCAGAGTCACCCTGGCAGGCGTCCTTGCCGCCCGCGGGCACGCCGGCGCAGATCATGCGCTCGGTCATCGTGTCGTATTTGCGTTCGCAAGCCTCGCGACCGACGATCCGGACGGTCACGACCTGCAGATCCAAGGGATTCGGGCCGCCCTCTTGCAGGTCGCCCCAACCGGTGCAGACCACCTCGGCGCCGTCGGCGGGGTCGCTGTCCTCGGCAGGCAGGGCGACGGGTCGAGCGTTTTCTCCGAAGCGAACGGGCTCGACCAGTTCGACCACGGCGATGTCGTAATCGAGGGTATCCTCGTCGTACTTGGGATGCTGGAAGAAGCGGAGAACCTGGATCTTCTGTCCGTTCTCGTTGAGGTTGCTGACGCCGGCGAGGATGTTCAATTCCTCGGGCGGAGAGCCGTCGGTGCAGTGCGCGGCGGTGACGACCCACCTGTCGCCGATGATCGAACCGCCGCAGGCGTGAGTGCCGTACACCTGCAGGGAGATCTGATGCGGGTAATCTTCGATCCTGGCATCTTCGCCGCCGACGATCCTGCCGTTCGCCCGAGGACGGACAGCTAAAGATAGACATTATTAGAGACATCCCAGTTTTCTAGTTGTACCTTACCGACGGCTGAAGCTACGAGGGCAGTGATGACCAGAAGCTTGAACATCTTGATTGCTTCTACCTCTGCCACCACATGTCCGGGGGTATTTATACTAGGTTATCAGAATCACAACTGCTGATTACACAAAATTCGCTTGAGAGTGGATGAGTACGTTGAAAATGAAGTGGTATGGTACGCAATGGAACCTTAGTTGACATTTGAAGTGTCCCCGTCCGCATCTTGAGTATTTTTAGATGTGAATTACTCAAAACAGAAATACCCAGAAGGGTGTGGTCGGAGAGGGTATTTATATTGAGCCATCGAAAGGAGAGTCACACTCAAACCCCAAGCTTGAACATGTTCGGACCAAACAATGTTCCACAATACTATAAACACATTTATTTAACTATCTTCGGATAATCCTGAGTTTTCCTAATGAAGGTACAGAGATTGTCAACGTTGGAGTGGACTCTAGGGTATCCCGGTTGAGCACAACCAAAGCCCCAAGAAACGATACCTAGGAGTATGCCGTTTGAGACAAGCGGCCCACCGGCATCGCCCTGACAAGAGTCTTTACCACCTTCGAGAACTCCAGCGCAGATCATACGCGGTGTGATGGAACCGTATTGTTTGTCGCAAGCTTTGCGTCCTACGATCTGGATGGTCACAGCCTGGAGATTGTCAGATTCCGCACCGCCTATATCCGTTACACCCCAACCAGTACAAACAACATCGGTACCATCAACAGCATCGCTGTCTTCCAGAGGTAAACCAATAGGTTGTGCTGTTGTTCCTAATTTGATCGGTTGAGCCAATTCCAAGACGGCGGCATCATATTCAATCCTGCTCTGTGCGAAATTTGGATGTGGGACGATGCGGAGCACCTTGATCCTCTGCACGTTTTCGCCTAGGTGGGTAACACCAGCGAGCACGTCGATCTCGTTAGCTGATATGTTATAGGTGCACCGTGCAGCTGTGACGACCCACTTGTCAGCTACGATGGCACCACCGCAGATGTGGCCGCCGTCATACTGGAGAGAGACCTGGTATGGATGATCTTCGATCCTGGCTGCTTCGCCACCGATAATTCTGCTATTCAGGCGTGACCCTGAAGCTAAAAATAAAGAACCTGTTAGATATATTAGTATATTTGGCAACATGTCACGCACCAGCTGAAGGGAGAGCTACGAGAGCAATGAAGAGCACGCTTCTGAGCATTTTGATTGTTCCACGCCATTCTCTGTCAGGACTGGACTATTTATACCCCACACTCCGTCTCCGACAGTTACTTTTAACTGTGTTATCAGGCGACACAACAGATTAAAGAAAATTCGGCTCGGAATCATGGAAAAACCCCAGGATCAAGAGTCATGTCTGTCTGACTGTCTGGCGAGTTGAATGTGTGATACCGAAATAGACATTTGAAGTGTTGCTGTGCGCTCCCCGAATATTTTTAGATATTAATTCGAGGATTTACGGATAGGTCTATCTATTGTTTATAGTTTAGAATGTGCTGATCAGATACAAAAATCTATTTTGTATGATTTTTCGTCAACAGTGAACGATAGACCCCAAAATTGGACATTATTAATGCCCGGGGAATTAGATGATTGGGTTTTATACAAATCATATTCTATTAAGAGATGAAAGACATTTACACTCCAGAAGATTCTCTGATATAGCTGTGAAGATTGCCAACATTGGAGTAGACGCCGGAGTGGTCCGGACGAGCGCAACCGTATCCCCAGGAGACGATGCCGACGAGTTGGCCGTCGGCGACGAGCGGACCACCAGAGTCACCCTGACAGGCGTCCTTGCCGCCCTGGGGAACGCCGGCGCAGATCATGCGCTCGGTGATGCTCTCGGCTCCGTACTGCTTTCTGCAAGCCTCGCGGTCGACGACCTGGATGGTCACTGCCTGGAGATCGTCGGGCGACGAACCGCCTTCGCGGGTTGCGCCCCACCCGGTGCACACGACATCCGTACCCGCGGCCGGCTCGCTTCCATCAGCGGGCAAGGCGATAGGTTGAGCGCCTTTCCCCAGTTTGATGGGCTCCACCAACTCCAAGACCGAGACGTCGAAGTCGATGTTGCTCATGGAGAACTTGGGGTGCTGGAAAATGCGGAGCACCTTGATCTCCTGGCCGTCGTCGTTAAGGTTGCCGACGCCGGCGAGGATGTTCAATTCTTTCGGGATAGAGCCGTAGGTGCAGTGAGCGGCCGTGACCACCCACTTCTCGGCGATGATGGAACCACCGCAGATGTGGCTGCCGTAATACTGGAGGGAGATCTGATGCGGGTGATC